>QVOA01023478.1:0-24542 GCA_014825685.1 Pseudomyrmex cubaensis
ATCAAAAATTTAGCGAGGAAAAACTCGGGATAAGGTATACGGTAGCGTCAAGACAGTGACACTCATTCGGCGGATACTTTTATGTACTTAGCGTCGAGACGCTATCGCGTTTTTTGATTGAAAACAACTGAAAACAACTTACACTTTAGTTCACTTAACGACATATTCACGTAACAGAAATTATTAAAAAAATTATGTATGCAATAGGTGTAAACTCATACACCTATCGTACACTTTTTAAAGTTACGTATTCTCGATAATATGTACAAAACTTTTTAAGTGCAAATTAAACTTGAAGATTTAAAAATGTTCTCACGACAAACCAGTGTTTACAGTTACGGATCTGCAAAAGATGAAATCTGTTATGAAGGTGAGGAAACACATATCTGATTATATCTAATTATATCTAAATCGTTTTATTGATTTCTAGACATGACAGACATAGAACTGCGAGAAGCAATTGAAATTATCGTTCGTTCGAATTTATTGCTAAGGTTAGAAAATGAAGTTTACGAACGATATCTCATGCGTCGAGATCCTGAAAGTATTCAAAGTAATACACAATTTATTTAAATTATATTTACATCAAAGTTTTTAAACAGACGTTATTACAATTTATATTTTAAATATAAGTTTTAAATATAAGTGGAGAATAATTAAGTTAATAATTACTTGCATAACATCCTGCATCCAGATCGAACAGTCCGTTTATACACATCATTTTATATTTTAAAGTATTTAGAAAATGTTATTACTTTGAGTTTTTTTCAAAGTTATCTTTTTCAGCAATAATGCAAACCTTAGAAGCTGCTAAACGCATACAGAAAATTGCTCCTCAACGCAGCCAACATTCAGCTGTTACGAGCGCAGCCGGAAGTGTTTTGAATCTTTACGAAAGAGATACAGGAAGTATCATCAGCTTTCAATCCGGAAGTCGACATCTCAAGTCGCCAAGTATTTTAACGGAGAAAGGAATCCAAAAAGGAATAGCAGGAAAGTTAGTTTAACAAACGTTGCAATTTTCATTATTGTCTCGAATTACTTATCAACAATTTGGATAATAATAACTACAGAATTCCGTACGCGTACCGTATTGATATGATAAATACAGAAATTCGAGAAAAGCAAAAAGAACTAATAACACTTGAAGAAATGTGGATGAAGAAACAAATACGTCTGCAAGCACAAATTGAAGAAAAAGAAATTAGCATTGATGAAATTAATAGCTTTGGAGAGGAATTTGAAGAGAATATTGTGGAAAAAGGCATAGATAGCATTACTGGCAAAATACCAGCTGAAAAGTTTATTAGGTGTTATATAATAATTTGATTAATTCATTCTTGTTTATTCTTATGTAAAGATACATAAGAGAGATTATACATGTAATGAATATAATACATTTTCGATGTAGATTTATAGAGGAATCATTGAAAGAAATTGATATTGCAATAGAACGACTCAGGTTGAAAACGGCTACTGTAAAGACTCAAATAAGGAAAGTTAAGCTACAGCTGCAACATAGGAAACAAATGGGCGAGGCTTTACGCGCCATAGACTTCGAACAATTGAACATAGAAAATCAAGTTTGCATACGACAAATCGACGAAAAATTTCAGTGTCTGCTTCAAATGAAAAAAGCTGCAGGTAAAGAAATGGATATACTACGATCTCTTTTTAAAATATTAATTGTTGCGTTTGATGCAGGTAATTATGGCGTCATGTTGGCAAAGCAGAAGGAAAAATTAAATAACTTAACATTTACAGTAAACAATATAAGAAAGAAAATTGCTTCTAATAAAGAAGAAATCTTAAAATTACAATCGGAAAAAGAAACTATAAAGACCGAAATAAAGAAATCGAAAGAGGAACTACTGTCCATAACATCATTATCGAAGGACTTTTTTGTAATATTCCTTAACATTGTGATATATGTATATTTTTATAAAACTCTTATGGTTTTAATTTTAAAAATATCGAAGAGCTAGAAAAAAAAACTAAAAAATACACTCAATTACCTATGTTACTTAATTATTTATATAAAACTTATTATTAATGCAGATTCCGAGTGTCATAGATTTTATTAAAATGCGCGCCGAACTTGATAAATTACGTAAAATTTATAAACAATTAAGCAGACAATTGAAGATTCAACAAGTAACGGTGAAGTTCAATAAGTAATAACTGTGAATACAATGCAAATATAAAGTGCTTTTCTGCTGCACAACAATATCATATTAGTATTTATATTACATTGTAAAAATTAAATTCTTTAGTTATCAAATATCTATTCTTCCAATTTTTTAATTTTCTGTGTTTAGAAAAAACAATTTACATATTTGTCCACTGTTATGTTAACTTATGTTATGTAATAACATAAGTTGTACGCAATGGTGAACATCGTTACGTGAAATCTTCTCTCATCATAACAAAAAATACAATGTGTCTACTTCTACCGTAGAAAATAGATGTACCGTTGTAAGGAGAGAGAGTAATGTTTAAGACAGACATATAAAGCACACCAGGTCGTAACTCCTTTCACAAATCAGAACTTACTAAACAGATTGTAGCTTGTTTGTCAATATTTAAATAAAAGTTATATTGTGAAGAAATATTTTCTGCCAGTAATTCGTCATATAACATTTAAACTTTGAATAAATGTTATAAATAAAAAGATTTCTATTTTACTTATATTACAAAAAAGATATTAAGTAATATGACATAATGCAGTAAACAGTTTTTACCTAGTAAAAACATAATTACAATGATTTCTAATATTCCTTGCAAGAATCCTTTATTATTAGAGAGAGATTATTCATAAAGCGTGGAAACAACTCCGTGCAACAATTCTTGCACGGTCTTGCTGTCACTGATTGCGCCACTAGAAAAGATACAATTAAAATTACGGTATTTCTTATCTACAGAACAACGGAAGTTCTGAGATTTGTATACCGCTGTTTACAAGAAAAAATAAATTTAGTAATACGTACATATTTTATTGCTAATTTTTTACAATAAATACACATACGGTGTCTTTGTATATAAAATATAATTTTCTTACCCCAAAACAGTTCATATTTGCAGCAGAAAGAAAATTAAAATAAAATAACACACTATTCCATAATAGCGTTACAAAATCTCACACATGTAGAAAGATTTTTGTAGATTTAATTACTGTGACACATTTATCCGAGCAATTGCGAAGGTAAAACGATGTTTGAAGATTTTGGCGTGTGCCGCGATGCGTTGAGTAGTTACGCTTCACGCACCGATAGTGCCTGTCCCTTCCTCTTTTCGCTCATCCGTCCCGGAAAGACCCGCTGTCTTTCTGCCATGAATCAGTTTTGTCGCGACGAGAGCATCGAGGCTTCGGTTTTTCGATCAGTACTAAATGTCATATTTGAATCATCATTGTGCTTATCCGTTTGCATTGTGGAAAAAAAGTTAGAATTTCTCTTGAGGGAGAATGAAAAATATTTCAAAGTGTGCAAGCAGCTCGTTATGTCAATTGCTAGTAAAGCGATAAATATGCAAAAAAGAATGGCGACACTAGGGATTCGAATTGTGTTTCTTGTCATTCTGTTACACAGGGAAATATATGGAAGATATTTAGAGGTAAAGTAGCGCGAGTTCATGCATTTCTTTATAAAAATTAAATCTCCGGTTATGCTTGAAAAATTTTATGAGAATTGTTCTCGAATATACGTTAAGTTATTTACAACACTTAAAATTATAATTAGCATTTTGTATTTTAATGTTTTACTATTTAAGATACTGCAGGATGTATTTATTTAATTCTCTTTTTAATTCAACGAGAGAAAGTGAAAAATATATTTATGGATAAATGATATTTTTGGATAATATAAAATTGTGTTTAAAGATGTTTTTCTGTATTTTATCTCACTTAAAGGGTCTCAATGTGAATTTGGGGAACGCTCTTCTATTTCTCAGAGAATATGAAAAGGAAGCTTCGTTAAAATGTACGACAATGACAACGGCCCAGTGGAATTTTGCCACCAATGTTACTGAGGCAAATCGTCAAAAAATGGTGTAACACTTGTGTTTTAAAATTATATTAATAAACTAATGTGTTTATATTAACTAATTAACAATAAATTCTTTACAAATAATTTATATAAAAATTGTTGAATACTGTTGCGTACCGTTATATTATCAGATAGATGAACAAACACTGAAATTAAAGTTTGACCGAGCCTCTTGGCGGAAAGTAGTTACATTTGCATGGAGTCGAATACCGGATACTTTAGCGCGAAGACAACTTAAATTAATCGCTACTAAAGGTCGGAGTTCCTTGACTGACGATCAATTTAACGAGGTAAAAATAAAACAACAAAAAAAATACAGCTCACGCAATTTTGTTCATATAATTATTTACGCACTACTATTGATTTTCAGATACACCGCTTGATAACCGAGATGAAAGAAATTTATGTTAAAGCCAGGGTATGTCCGTATAAAGAATTTGACGCCAAGTGTAATTTAAGTTTGGATCATGGTGAGCTTTCAACTTACAAATTTATAAAAATAATAATGTGTATGTACCTATACATACTTTATATGTAAATTATCTTTAGATATAAATAACATAATGGCGCAGTCAAAGGACTATGATGAACTGTTGTATTACTGGCACGCTTGGCACGAGGCAATCGGTCCACAACTTGTAAACAAATATTTAAGATATGTTCAATTGGCCAATCAAGCAGCTAGATTAAACGGTATATGATAGGCTTTAAATGATTAATATAACACATATTTATACTTCATATAAAATATTTACATAAGATTATAACCCGTGTTTTATAAACTTTTACTCTGTGAGAGACTACGTTAAAAAAATAATGAGATTGTTTCCTGTGAAAGGTTTTGCCGATGCAGGCGATCAGATGAGGGAATTGTTCGAAGACGAATATTTTCAGCAAAATATGGCGGAAGTCATGTCCGCAATAACTCCGCTTTATAAGAATCTTTTCACTTACGTGCGATTGAAACTGTTTGAAAGATACGGTGATAGAATACGACAAGATGGACCTTTACCAGCACATATTTTAGGAAATATGTGGGCCCAAAACTGGGAAAATTTATTCGAACTCGTACAACCTTTTCCTGCAAGCAGAAAACTCGATGTAACTTTGGACATGATGATACAAAACATTACTCCACTAAGGTACGATTTTACAAATTGTACAATACATTATATAACACAAAGCTTCCTTATAAAATAAGATTAATATTATGAAAGAATATGTTTACGGTTAATAAAGGATGTTCCAAATAGCGGAGGAGTTTTTTACGTCACTCGGAATGAAACCGATGCCGCCGGAATTTTGGAAATTCTCCATATTTGAAAAACCTATTGACAGAGAAGTGAAGTGCACTCCTAGTGCATGGGATTTTTGTAATAAAGTTGATTACAGGTCAGCTTCTGTGTAATCGTTATTAATTGTCTGTCATTATAAAAAATTAATTCTTTTTTCTCTTTGTGTTATATCGCAAGATTATTTTTTTAACCATGATGTTTAATATCATTGTGTATAGAATAAAGCAGTGTACTAGAGTCACAATGGAAGATCTATTATCGACGCATTATGAAATGGCGCATTTGCAATATTATTTACAATATAAGGATCATCCGTTATTATTCCGAAACGAAGCGATTCCAGGTATATGTTTTTTTTTTTTGAGACTCAATGTTCTGTTGAACTCAGTAGTTATAATCAATTAGTTTTTAATCAGGATTTTACGAAGCCGTTGGCGACGCAATTGTTTTATCTGTATTTACTCCTCAACATTTACACAAAATCGGATTGTACGGTAACTTAACGGATGATTACGAGAGTAATATAAATTTTCTGATGCTACTGGCACTCCGTAAAGTGGCTTATTTGCCATTCGCTTATATAGTTGATCAGGTAACTAGCAGTAATAATTTTACAGTTTCTTTAATTATTTATATAAATAATATATTTCAAATCTAATCAAATTTATTGTTATTTATTTTTTACTAGTGGAGATGGCGTGTCTTCAGCGATGGCGTTGAAGATATGACGGCACGCTGGTGGGAATTAAGATTGCAATATCAGGGCATTATTCCACCTGTACCTAGAACTGAAAGAAATTTCGATCCAGCAGCGAAATATCATATTCCAGCAGATAGTCCTTACACTAAGTACGAATATGTAATTTATAAATGTGTTTACTATTGTCAATAATTATATATAAACAAATACATTACTTCTATTAATTTTTAGGTATTTTGTAAGCGTTGTTTTACAGTTTCAATTGTTCCAGTCACTGTGTGAAATTTCTGGTCACACCGGAGAATTGCATACTTGCGATGTTTATAGGTCACGCGAAGCAGGTCGTTTATTATCGTATGTAGCATTTACGAAAATGTTAAATAATAATATTATCATAAAATAAATATTATCAGAAGAAGAAAAAGAGACGTTTCTGTATTTACAGAGACATTCTGTCGATTGGAGCTTCTAGACCATGGCAAGACGTCGTCAGGCAAATGACAAGAGGTAAAACGAGTAGAATAGACGCTGGTGCCATGCTCAATTATTTTGAGCCTTTAAATGCGTGGTTAAAACGACAAAACGAGATGCAGCCTGTCATCGGTTGGATCACAAGTCGCGACGACAGAGGTTGACTTCAAATTAATATTCGCGTTTGTTATGGTTTAAAGTATTATTCATTAAAAGTGCAAACTATATCTTCTCAAATTAGGAATCTTCCATTTTGTTTCAGGACTGTTTGCTCAGTGGTATCAAAACAGTGCACAGAACATTAAAATTGGAAATTTATTCCCCCTATTATTATTTGTAATCTATAAAGTTTTTATTTATTAATGGTTATTACATTTCGATGATTCAAAGTTATATTTATATTTGTATTATTATTTATATGTGTATAAAAGTTTGCACACAATGTTGTTATGAATTTTATCTTATTTTATTTCTCTTTTTATTTCTATTTCTGTATAATGTATGTTGTATAATACTTACAGCTATAGGTAAGCAAATTTAATTCAAATTGAACGCGACTTTCTACTTTTCATATAACTATAATATAAAATGTCTACTATTTTTTTCGACTTTGAAATTTCGAAGATGACACAGCATTCTTAAAAAAAATCAAAGTTCTTATACTAACATAAGCAGCCAAGAGCATTGATTTATAAGAACATTCATTGGGGGGGATAGGTCTCTCTGGTCTATATTCGCTCAAATCAGTCGCATAGCGGCGCTAGAAACTGCTCCTTCCCTTCTTACGCGTCAACTCATATGTTCGTACTCTTGTTCGATCATCTGATTGTCATGTCCGGTAATTTCCGAAAACAATGTAACTTTTTAACTTAAGTTTTTGTGAGAAATATATATATACATATAAATATTATAGCAGAAAAACGTGGATTAGTGTAGTTTACAATTGACAAAGTTCCTCGTAATGTAAATCTGTCTTGACGTGAGAAATAACTTGCTAGAAATAAGAGTGTGACAATTGTTGGTTAGAAAACGCGCAGCAGTACTTTTAAAAGATGGATATTATCTTGACTCGTGGATTGAGATTTAGCTCCGAATTCGGCAATGCCTCGACATTGCTGACGAAGTATCTTCCGTTATCGGCGTGTAGCATGTGTCACGTCAACACAACACGGTGGAAGTCGGCGTTTCCCGGTAAGCTCAGACGTCAATACTGAACGTCAACAAACGCCATACATGTGCGTTATTAGAATTGTTTCGCTTGCAGAAAGATATCATCGTTACAGGGCGGCATCGTATAATTCTTTAGGTCTTGTAAATAATATACTTGGGTATCAAAGGTCATTAAGACAGAATGTTAACAAAAATGAAATCACTTTGGCATTCTATTCGGATATCAAGCAAAATTCTGAGGTTGACCGCAAGTCTCCCGAGGAAGAGAAAAAACTATCAGTATTTCAAAAAATGAAACAAATGACTAAAGATTATTGGCATGTTTTAATACCCGTACATATAATTACATCTATAGGATGGATAGCTATATTCTATACTGCTGTTAGGAAGTATGTATAGTACACTTGAAGGCATACAGTTCATTTCACTGTTATTTACAAATAATGTAATGTGCGTATTTTCAGTGGTGTGGACATAGTACAGCTATTGGAATATTTGAATTTTAGTGAAAGATATGTAGATTTAGTACGTAATTCAAGTGCAGGTAACTGGGCCATAACGTATGCACTTTACAAAATATTTACTCCACTCCGATATACTGTTACTATTGGTATGTAGTTTTAATATCTTATATGCTAAATATTTATTTAAATATTTATGTTGTGAGCATTCATATTAATACTAAAACACACAGGCGGAACAACAATGGCTATTAGACACCTGAGCAAACTAGGTTACGTAAAAGCACCGTCATTCAAACTTAAATCAACAGAGGTGAGTAATACTATGCCTGAAATGCAATGTCATCTGGTGAAATTGAAGAAATAAACTATGTTATAACATATAATCACCTGTGTGTCTATATTTGAAATCTATCTTGCCTTTGTTTTTCTTTTTACACGCACACACGGTGCAGTCTGCGAGCAAGACTATGAGTAGGTTACCGGTTTTGCTTAATTTCAAGTATATCCTATTGATCTCAGTCGGTTTCGTTCTTTGTGAGATGTTCTTATCGCGTGAATAATGTAGACTTCCTTTTATTTTTTATTTAATAGCGTAACGTATACGCTCCGTAATTTATTTTTAATCGTGTTGTAGCCACTGCAATCAAACAAGTATGCAGCAGAACACAAGACAAAATTCAAGACAGAGTCTAAAACGGACCGACAAACAAAACCTTCAAAATCGTAACATTTGCGCTCGTACTATGTCGGACCTACGTGGGCACGGCGTAGCTCGAGAATTCACCATATAATAATGATGTATATTTCTGGTTGTATAAATGTAAACTGTATTATGACATAAAGCATACCTGTGAATTAAAGTCCTGGATTTTATTTATTATTCTGTATCTCATTTTGAAATGCAATTCCTATGAAAACAATTGTATTCACCTGTTTAAGACATTAGTTCGATTCGAATATCAGATTGAATCGCGATTGTCAATACGGATCTAATCTTTTTTTTTTTTTTAACTAAAGATAGAATTAAATTTGTAAAGTCTCATAAAATACGTTTACATTATGATAAAACGTTTACATTATGATAAAAAATAAAAATGATGATTGTAGAATCGTCTTTATTGAAAGATTGTCGAGTTTTTACACATGCTATATGCGATTTAAATAAAGTAATAGTTCTATCTACAGTATGCGCGCGCGGACTTAAAGCTCTACTTAAATGTTATATCGAAACAATTAGATTGTAAAAAGTAACAACATTTATTTGGCAGCTTGAGTTGTGCGTCTTTCAATAGCTGCGTTTGGCAGAACGCAGTCGTTTATGATTTTTATAATTTTCTATTGCTGCACGCAGTAGCAACTATCAACAGTTAAAAACTGTCGTAAAACCGTTGCACAGTGATTGCGTTCTGCTGAACGCAAACGATGCTATAATATTGTCACTATCGATACTACACTCATACCCTTCTCCAGTCTTCGTTCTTTGTGCGCCGCGAAAATATCAAACGCGTCACTGTAACTCTCGAAGTATACCACAATACATTCATTATCGGTAAACTTGAATATTACAAGTTCTTATAGTGAGACCGACGTAATCCTTTTAATAAATACTCTCAACACGTTGACTGCCGTGCTAAAGAAAAAAAACCGATTATGTTTTTATTTGTAATAATAAAGTCGCTTTTACAAATGTACAAAGTACGATGAAATATTTCGCGACGGAGAAAATTCACAGGAATGTTCCCGAAGTTTATTCGTCGTAATTGTCCGTTATAATAAACATGTAGTAAAAAGACCGTGATGAATATTATATACATGCGCTAAAAAGTATGGAGTTTGCGTAACAATAAACCTATTATGCTATTATATCACAGTTGCCTACGCAACTTATTCATCCTACTAAGACCAGTACGTTCGAGGAATACCTTCGCTAAATAAATAAAGAATCGCATATATATTAAAACATGTATACCACTTACTTCTAGATCGTCGGTTTTTATTCGATTAAAACCAAGTTTTTTAATAATTACATGCTACGTTTACTGATAAAATGATCCCAAGAGGGCAGTATAATGATTTCGATTTTCTATCCAGTCTTGAAAAATTATGTCAAAATGACACTTTTATGTAAAAAAAATCAATTAATCAATTAAAATCGCGATGCTTCAATATTCGTAAAAACACTTAATATACCCGGTAAATTGACTGTTCTTTCTTATCAATCGTGTGCTGTATAAAATTATGAGCTATCAGTGATAAGATGTATATAATATTGTTTTGATATCTTGCGCTTGACGAAAGTATAATAATAGCAACTCTATTATTAGCATAATAGATATCATATGGATTAACAGTTATTAGCAGCGAGAGTACTGCGTGATACATGATTTACAAACAAATCATCGATTAACTTTTCTTTCTATATTAATAAATATTTTGCAAAATCTGACTCGTACCATATTTCATTATTCGCGCTCGCAATCTTTCTAAATGTAAATTGTTTTTATCAGATATATCTTCTATGTACGGCACAATTTCCTTAACGTATCGCCAATCGAATAGAAAGAACTTCCTTTTTATCCCCCTTCCCTCTAATCAAGTGTAACTTATATAGTTGGCAGCGTGTTAAGTGGTTTCCATGGTATTCGTTATCAAACGATCGTTGTATGCGCAGTTCGAAAGAAATTTCCCATAGCAGCACGATTATCAGTGCAACTTTTTTTTAGCCCATAAACTGATAACTAGCCGACACTGGTTGCGGCGCTCTCGGTTGCGTGTGCGATATGCGTTGGATGTGACACGCACGACACATGAGCCTGCCGTCGAGTGGGTAGCAGCGTTTATCGGGTTCGTCGGTCAACTGCATACCGCAATCCTCGCAAACGTAGCAGTCCACGTGAAAATCTTTGTCCATAGAAACTACCCTGACTGTCTCCTCAGTTCCCTAGAAAGAAGTTTCATTAGGAGCGCTTGTTGCGCGTCTTGTCATTTAATATTGAGTTAATTATTAGCGCACACACATACCTCAACTGGCGTGATTCCCTTGCCACACGATGCGCACTTGGGCGCAAACATTCTGTGATAATCGTTTACGCAGTAGATTTTATTGTCTACGTCGACGGTGAAAGGAACGCCATCGAGACATTCGTTACATACGCAGCACCTAAAGCAACCCGGGTGATACGATTTGCCCATCGCTTGCAGTATCTACAAAAGCACAAAACACGATGTTACTGAATTACAAAGACCTGCGAATCATCGCGATCGAGTCTCGTCTGCTTACCATTTCCATAATGAGGTGGCCGCAAATAGCGCATTTCTCAGCCGTTTGTTGGAAACCAGAATACTGCAAAACGAACTTCTATAAGTTATGCGGACAATTGACGATAAACCGTGCGAGCGATTTAAATCCCTATTAAAGTGACTTACGTACCAAATAATCTTCCTCACAATAAACCCTTCCGTGAACGTTATAAAAAGCTTTACCACGGAGCGCCCTTCCACAGGAACAGCATATGAAGCAATTGGTGTGATAGAGGTTGCCCATTGCTTGACAAGCTTGTCCGGCGCCAGTCACTTTCTCACCGCATGTATGGCAAATACCTGTCATCAACAAACATTAGCTAAGTTTTACGCATTTATATAACAATGTTGAATAATCAACGATTATTAACTCTCTTTTGACATACGCATGTAACATGTGTATTTCAAATTTTTTTATAAAACAATAAATTACAAACACGAATTTACAATTTAATGAGAAGATAATTTATATTAAAATTATGACAGCAAAACATAAACAAGATAAAATTGTGTAAGTAAGATATGGTCGTATGATTTCGTGGAAACTAAACTCGAAAATTATTCGATGCGAGGGACAATAGCGCGCGCGGAGTTCAAGAATACGAAACTCGTGGTGCACCGCACCGAGAGTTAAAAATATACGCATCAACAGACGCAACAATACGACACATTCATCAGAGCCGATTGCAGTCAAAAATCATCCGGTTCGTCGAACGAGACCAAATAAGTGAACTCACAGCTCTCGATGGGCAATCGGGATCCTGCCATTATCGTAAACGACAAGTTCTCGTAACTAGCGGATATACACGATAACTTTGTTTCAATTTTGCGACTTGATTTCACTGGATCAGTCTTAGTTCGACTAGTAGAATCAGCCAACGAGTCAAACTGGTCTATCTATAACGAGATTAGTTACCGGCCAACGTGGCCGCGTTAATACGGCCTCGCGTACAGGACGTTACACGAAGAATATTGCCCGTTTCTGCGAGTATAAACACGACTAGGGACACATTACGTTCGCCTAAACGACTGCCACTTCTCGACTGACATTGCTTCGCTCGACCGAGGTTCCTGTCCGCTCGTGGGTTCCTTATTGCGCGCGTTAGGCCGCATTCACATCCATTTTCTAATAACTATTACTGTAATACATATATATAATAGATTCTCTCCTGTTTTTCAATTTATCTGTTTATCTAACGTATTCAACAAAATTGCAATATTGTTAATTTTTTTAATTTTCTGATTCTTGTGTTAAATCTGATTTTATGATGAATTGTGTAACTGCTAAGTGTTCCTCGAGGAATGCGAGGAAGCCACAGAAATAAGCATGTTACATACACAACTTGATGTAATGCGTTGCGTCAACAAGTAACAATATTAGTATGAGCGCTACCTTAACTTTTTAAAGAGTCGCAAGATTAAAGCAGCCAACCTACTTGTGTATGCACCTATGGTGTCGTACACGTGTGTGTATGGCGTACACTCGTCTTCAGATCTTTACGTAGGAGAAGCGCGAAGTGATACGTGGGCAGAAGTTAACGCGGTGCGCAAAAGAGTGAATGTCAACGAAGTGTACAACATATCGTGGAAAGAAGCATCCGAAACTCGACTCCGTTTTCCGAAACCGGTCTACTGCGAACTCGCGTCGTGGGAATTGGCACGGCGACGACGTGTGTATCGTCGTGCATGCGCTTTTATCGCTTCCCAGAAATATCTAAAATTATGGATTCGCACACACGCGTTGGTTATCGTGTTATGCAAAGCACTCGAGTAAAGTCGCGCGCGCGTTTCCCTAATTTTCTTTTTACTGTGAAATATGAAAAACATAAACGCGAGTATAGATTTAACGTTTTATTACTCAATTTAGCGATGAACGCTTTGAACAAGAATACACGCAATCATTATAAGAGCAAGATCTGTTGAAAACAGACAATCTGTTGTCAAAAGGCAGCAATTACGTGTAATTGCTGTCAATCGACATTTTTTACTTTGCTTACTAGGCAGAAGTTGAGATGCAATAAATGTACGATTGTTAAACTTTGGAGAAACCGTAGATATGCAATGTGAGATATGTTACTTGTAAAAAGAGTTGCTACTAACAATGAGAAGAGTATAGTTATTGTGACGATCTTTATGTTAATATGAATCTTTATGTATGTGTGCCACTTGCATAAAAAAGTGAGAAAGAGAAATTTGTTTCGAATGGGAAAGATTACTCTTACTTGTGAACTATTCTCGAGAAGTTGTTTAGTGAGATGAAGAAATTGCGAGTTTTAAGATATGTCTACAATGTCGATTTCTAGCTCATGAATACAATCGAATAAATATTGCAGATTTTTTCTTACCAAAATATTCTCCTTCCTCTTCTTGCTTTTCCATTTCTTCTTCTAATTGTCTTGTCAACTCTTCTATTTTCCTTTCTGCCTCTGTCGGTCCCTGCTCAAAAGTAATTCATAGTCAAATTTAATATTTAAAAAAATGACATATATTGTTTTCTCTATTGAAATTACATTCAAGACATTTTACACAAGAATTACTGTTCTTTATGATCTGAATTCCGCGAAAATATTGCGAAACGTTATTATTTCTACGTTATTGCTACATCGATTTTTATGTCCCGGCAAAGCAGAAAGCTGTAGAAAAACGAAATACAAAAAATGGTAAAATAACGCGCGGAAATACGACCATCTCATGAATAAAATATCATCCGTCGAATGGAAGTCGCATGTCAGCGGTGAGCAATTTACAAGCTATGATTCACCAAACGCGTGAAGAAAGAATCCTGCGAACAGCATCATAAATGATTTTCCAAACTTTTTGGTCAGATAAACCACGTATCGACAGTAAATAATTGTCACAATAAGATCAATAATTCTTGAAAGTATTACCGATGATTAATAGTTTATGTTACTTACGATTAAATAATATATGTGAAAGAAAATTGCGAAGAGTTTTGCCGGAAATGAGTTAGTCGTACAAAAGTATTTTGAAGCAAAAGGTTGAATTAATTCCATGTTATGTGATTACAGACGTTTTAAATTGTACCATTACATCATTACAATTAACTTAAATTCCTTTGCAATAACCGTTACGTTACAAACAGGAAAAAAATAATCGGCTTTAATAATGCATAATGCAAATCTATAATAGAAATATGTGTAAGCGAGAAATTATACAAAATGCTAATAAAATTATCTTTGATGTAACACAGCAGAAGCTTTAAGCATGCTTTTTAATATAGTAGTTAGAAAGTTTTGAAAAATATGTTACTTTGTGTGAATAAATGACATTAATGTGCACACACGTCGGTAATGTATCCAAATCGTATTGTTTGCGACAAGCATGTGTTATTCAAATGAAGTAAGATTTATTTGCTTTGATGAATTTGGAACGCATCGGCATTATCTATCTCACTTGTATGAATTTTATATATAGTCTTTGTGGCATTCAGCCAAAGTGTACACACTTGATGTACATTATGATCAACGAGTTTCCTTAACCCACTTAACGCAATTCATACGCTATTCCCAGTTCTTTCTCAGACTAAAAACATGCAGCAATGTTAACAAACGATAGTGCAATGGCGATACAGGAGACAAGGAAAGAATATACACACATGCATAGGATTTTGAAAAAATACAATTTGTTTTATAGAGGTACAAGGCAGGTTTTAACAGTGCAAGACTTTTTAACAGAAACTTTGCGAGCAATAACAGCGAATTTACCGAAGGTTTAGAAATGACATTATAGGGTAACAATCCTTTCCCGGGTGTAGGCTTGATTGGTGGACTGACAGATTTTTTCTCTTCTACTTCCGGATTCGAAGATCTTTGCAATATATGCATGCCTGCATTGTTTGATAATACAGGTCCTGCGACTCCGCTCGTGACACCGGGAGGAAGGCTAGTGATTTTAGGACTAGTATTGGTGTCAGTTTCATGAGATGTAGTCAAAGCACTAGTAACAGGAGCTTGCACCTGTCCACGTACAGGACTTCCAATAGTATTGGATGAGAGAGACAGTCCATGTCTAGGCGAATTAATTACATTCTGCGATACAATATCTGACGACATCTGAGCGTGCGTTGGACTTGTTTTTGGAGATTCTCTTGTTACATTGTTGTTAGCAATTATAGCTCTAGTAGGATCACTTCGATTTGGAGAATATAAAGGTGAACTCCTCGTAGCTGAGGTATCTGATAAATCTGATATATAGTTTCTGTCATTTTGTTGTAGTGCGCCTAGTCTCAAGTGTTCTGTGGAACGATTTGAAGAATAAACAGGAGAATTTCTTGCAGGAAAATCCGATCGATTTTCTTGATGATAATAATTTCTATCATTTTGAGGCATTGCTCGATTTGGAGAATAGCACGGTGGATTGCGACACGCTGTCTGTTCTCCTGGGCGAATTCCATATACCGGGGAATTTCTAGCTTGTGAATCTCCTGTGAAATTCGCGTTTGTAGTTCTTGAAGAAGGCTCAATATATTGTTTGTAATTCTGTGAATTATCCTGTCGATACTGAGGAGATTGATTATTATCAATCTGATTTGTAGAGCGGAATCCTTGTTGCCCGCTTACAATATTGTCCAATGAACTGCGATAATGATGAGGTTCTGGTGGTAAGCGTATCGGAGGAGATTCACTGTGATACGGTAAACCAGATCTAGGAGACTGCTGTTGATCAGAACCGCTGTAATTAAAGTTTCTGTTTGGCGGTTGCAGTTCAGAAGGAGGTACATAAGCGCTTCTTCCAGATTGATGATCTGAAGAGGTAGAGGATGAGCTCTGTAAGTACCTAGAAGGTTCAATCGATCGTAAATTCGAAGCATCATAACTTTGACCACGTATATTTCCACTTCTTTGTTGGGTATATGATAAATTTTGAGACATTCGTTGATTATGAGACTGATTCACTTTTCCAGTCATAATAACATAGTCACCGCCATTGATATTCGCTGGATGATAATAATTTGGAGGAACTTGAGGTCCTGGCTTATTTTGCATGCTCTCAGAAAAATGTACTTCCTGTATATTCTCGTATACTGGCGGAGCCTCATAAGGAGGTAATTCTTTTGCTGGTGATGCATTTTGGTAACGATTGCCTGTTGGCACTTGTGGCTGAGCTTTTCTGAAATTTCCTTCATACGACTCAACCAAGGAACCTCTAGGACTGCTTTTAGGACTTTTTCTAGATTCCATTGTATGATAATAAGAAGGCTGATTTTGCTGCGGATAATAATCTATATTTTCATAAACAGGAGCTTGTTGGTGACTTCCGCGAGCCTGATTTTGTTGCTGCTGTTGTTGCTGTGCGCTAATTTGTTCTACTGGTTTAGGAGTGGCAAAGCGTGAAGCAGCTATTATATTTTCACGTTCGTACAATTTATAGTCGGTGGCAGTTGTCTGTCGAGAGACATCTGAAGAATTACCTTCAATAAAGCTCTCAATAGCACCGACTGGTCTACCGGACGCTCTGCCGTCATATCTGTTTCTAGATACAGGTACTTGGCCTTCAGGTCTAGAGCCTCTGGATGCATTTGACGTATTATTACCGTCGGTATCATCCCCAAGATTTAGGTAACCTAATTTTTGTACGTAGGAAGTATCTGCTGAATTGCACATTAGCAGAGATTCTTGTTGGCACGTCGATAAAGGATGACTCAGAATGTCGTCTAACCCCTTGCGTGCACCTCAATCAAACTTGCAGAATCAAGACACTGTCGATGAGTTTATCTTAAAACGATTTGACATTATATACGTCGTGATATCTCATCATCATCCCGATTGTCAAACAGATTTCTCCCAACTGTGTTCCTTCCCTCTCTCTCTTTCTCTTACAACTCTTCTTACATACGCGCTCTCGTAATCTCACGAGACAAACACGAAACCCAACGCTGGATGTGTGTCGTGCGTACGGAACCGCAACAACAAGGCCCTTTTTTCTTTCTTGATTTCGGGCTACGCCCCTTGATCAAGGCGCTTCGGATCGCGTCACTGCTTCCTGAGTGCCGACACTCCGATCGGAGCACACCTCGAGCTCCTCTCGTTACAACACCGAAAAATCACCACCTGCGAAAATTTATGCGACGGCGCAACACGCACGCAACAATGCTCAGACAAGTTAGCGTGCATCGTCTTCTGTCAAGACAGAAATCTGCGATAGGTGTCGCGACGCTTTACAACTATTCTAGCGAGATTGTTGTTGCTTTAGCTAGTGGCGCTAAAAGTAAGTTCCAAGCAATGCTGTTCAGCAATGGAAAACTTCTGAGTAACTTTGATGATAACTCCTGAAATAAAGTAACAGTCGATGGCGCCATCGGTGAGATGAATGAGAAGTGCAAGAAGTTATATATGTGTAACCGTTTGTAGGATATTAAGTTTTATCGTTTATATTTAAAACAAATTGCATAAATACAGACGGAACACCTTGTGTACGAAAAAATGCTGAAATCTGAAGATGTGTGAAAAAGATGTTTTTTATATCTAGAGATTTGAGAAAAGCAAAACTTGCCAACCTAATGAGTCTAGTGCTCAATGAGGAGTTGAATCCGGTCGTTCCTCTTAAAGAGGGGATATGATGGATCATCTTGACCTACGTGTCGTCGAGGTCTCTTGTAAATCTACTGATTGCTTTTATGACTGCTACTACACATTATGTATCATTAGGTATATAGATTGCGAATTATATTGTAATTTTCTTTAAGTAGATTAAATTTTTTTATTTAAACTACTTACTTTTTTTTTAACAATATCAGATAAACGAAATGGAAATGATGACAAGCGATGTTCAAAACAGATTTCTTGAACTCTAAGGTTTAGAATAATATAACCAGCAGCAACAGTGTCTGTTCTCGCGTGTTGCAGTTGTGACTACTGTGTACGGAATAATAATGTAATTCCTCTTACCTTCTCTATTTACTTTACCTTGATGTACAACTCTGTCTTGGAAAGATAAAAAAATAATTGTATTTTAAAATTTTATGCCGAATTAAATTACAAAAATATTGGCACTATGTTTGAATGATTACAATTTTACACTTCTTGTGCAATATAGTAATTTTTTTTATTTATTTTGCAAATGGTTTGTTTAACGTATATTTTGTACTTTAATTTCCTGAGATTGACTTTTGTCATCACTTTTTAAATGCGCTTTCATTCTAATTAAATTTAATTAGCTTTCACGCATGGCCTATAAAGATAGCGATTTCCAGCGCAGTTGCAGTGGGATTCAAGATTCAGGATAATCGGGGGCTTGTGTGCAATCGCGCGATTCATCTCGTGATCGATGAATTCTGAGAAATAGGTCGGCGATGAAACTAATTGCGCATAATGTATCGTATTCTCTTAATTTCATTGTTCTCTTTATATTAAACCGTAACATTTTCAAATGAATAGATTTACTTGTTCCCGCGAACGTCATTTAAATTAGTCGCAGCTTTATTATACTTATTATTGCAATATGAAACTTAATCACGAGAAATCGATAATATCCTTAAGTAAATAATGAAATCAAATACAGAAAATTGCAAACTTGTGATAAGTGAAGCTTACAAAGTATACTTCTTATTCAATACAAGTTACATTGCCGCATGAAAAAAAAAAGATATCATTTATAATCTTTCAGTTGAAGAGTTAATCCGATTAAAAAGTCTCCGTACATCCGATCTGATCGTTACAGCGACGACGCGTCGCTGTCTCTTGTTGTAATCACGACTCCTTCTCGTCCTACGCAGGAAAGGAACCAACTTTTCACCCGTCGTATATCGCAGCTGTTCGCCGCGCGGCGCGATAAGCGTGGGTGTCGTGACCTCGCTCAACGAAAACCTTATATTTCCGAAAGGTGAGGAAAAAACGCAGCCTTTAAAACCTTCTCGTACCACCCACGAGACAGTCGGCACCCACGTTTCGCCAGGCACCTGCGCGACTAGCCGGCCGCGTTGGCTAATACCGGTTGATCGATCGATCGCGGTACCGGCTTGTGACGCAATCTCAAGTTTCTCGGGGTTCGATTGCTGATTAATTCGCGAGTATCGCAGCGGTATCTATCGCTGTCCATATGCTCTCTTTCTATTGTGTCTATAAACAATAAGGTTTTGTGAACTACGCGCACACATAGACATAGAACGATGTTTATATACCATATAGCAAATGTCGAGACATCCAGTTTTAATTTTAATAACTTCTCGATGCCTCGTAAGTTTTTGTAATTTTTGATATTTTCTTAATGTTACAAACTATATTGTATGATATTTTCAGACCAACATTATAGACAAGTTGTAAAAGTGTGTCCACTATGTAATCTAATTTCTTATCGTTGCGAGATGTACCGCCCGGTAGTATCGCGTGAGCGCGCACATACGCAACACTACGCATTACAGTACGTATTGCGTCCCGAGCGGAAGTGCAGTGACCAACACGCACGACGTACAGCACATTCCCGTCGCACGAAGCCTTTGACATAAGGCTTTGACACACGTGTCACGTCGATACGACAATAAATAAGCTGATCGCATTTGTATAAACATGTGTACGCATTTGTACAAACATGTGTATACATATAATCATTTTTACACAAGCAGTTTTACGTCATTAATTTTTTCAACATGATTGAACAACAGATCAGACAATCTTCCGAGAATTCAATTTGATGTAAAATTCTTCTTTCCTGTTATTAAAAAAAAAAACGGAATTATTGCAATAAACGTGCAAATTGCGCAAAGCTAAGCGAGTTATTTGAGCGAGGAAACAGAGTGTAACAAAAAATAGAAACGTATGCGAGATATATGATCGTAAAATGTGTGGATTATGAAACAAATGCTCGTCCGCTATGTGCAAATTTCGTTGACACAATGTTCAGCACTTGGCAATCCACTTCTTTATGCAGCGACACTGCATTTTGCCGTCACCGGTTTGTGTGTCGTCAAATCAAATTCCTGCGTCTTCCAGGTTGCTTCGAACAGCGGAAGTCTTCTGCGTTCCAACAGCAAGTATACACACGCGGGGAGACACGCGCGCGTTTCCTCTTCGCGTACGTGCACGAGTACCCACGTTGATGTCGGTTTACACATACGTGTGTGTCGATACATATCTCGCTTCTTAGTTATTACCTTGACAAGAATTTGGCTCAAAACCGGTTCATACTCGCAAAACGCGTATGTACCTCTTACACACGATTTCTTACGCACCGCGGAACTGATACCGGAGTTTTCAAAGCGAACGAATACGAACTTTAACTTGTCTCGAAACGCCTCCGTTACTTCGGTAGTTTGACAGTCGGCTTGCGATATTGAATGTTTCCTCCGATTAACAACGAAAAAAGTTCATTATATGTCAGTGAAGATATATGAAAGGAAGGAAATTACAAAATTGAACTTTAATGGAGATAATGATTGATAATGTGGCGAAATTTCCGCGCATTTTCTCTCCGGATAGGATTTGTCATGACTTACAGCCATATCCAGAATGATCTTGTTGCATGTCAAATTGAAAACCGATTTTGAAATAAGATATTAAAATAAAATGATTTTATTGTTTTATTTTTGTTAGTTTTAATTTTAAAAAATTATCTATTCAAATTGTTATTTACATTGTCATTTATGCGTGATATTAACTATAAATTACGCAATGCCCTTTAATCGCTTAATTTTAGACATTATAAAAAGTCGAAATTATGTGAGTTTGATTGCCATTATTGATGAACATTTCGCGCTGTAAATGCCGAATGAAATAATCTCGAAACATCCAGTATCCACGACCGCTGTTCCCATCCGATCCCAAGAGGACAATAGACTCACCTGACAAAGACAGGAGGCCGCTTTCCTTTCTCAGAGTTCTGTACAAGCTAGAGCCACGACCAGTTGTGGCTGGCTTTCGATCGTTGCAGTCTCGAAGCCGAGAGCAATTCACAAAATAAATGAAGAAAGAGAAGAACAAAATGAGTGAGATAAATCGAACAGATCCGTAAAAGATATCACAAAAGAAAAATACGATTCTTTTAAAATAATTTGGGATATACATATTATCTTTTGTCAAATATTTTGCAATTTTATAAAAAAGTTTGATTTAGTTTGATAGATATTACATAAACGACAATCTGACTATAAGTTTTGATAGAAATCCACTGCCTTAAAGTCAATCGATTATCGTTTACAGCTAGTCTACAATTTCGGACGAACAATAGAATCGAGAATTGTTTGAGAACGCGGAAAATAAAGAGAACATAACTTGACGCTTCCAGAAAGACGACATATTCACGTTATGAAGACTTAATTTGGTTCTCTCACGCGATTCAGAGGAAGGCCGTTATACGCGAAGGACGCTTCCCACGTTATATCGCGGCAGATGTGCAGTACCGTTTGTTTATTTTGTACAGACGTTTGAATCGTAAATATATGTATACGGTCAAAATGGTGCCAACATGTACGGATCAGTTATGATCTCATCAGCAGATGATTGTTTTGTAGTTGCACTAAATTTTCTGACTATTTTCTTGCTATTCCGTTAGGTGAGAAATTTTTACAATACCGTTTTTTCACCTACGGTAAATGCTACGGTTTCATAAGCGATATCAAACAAAATAAATTACAATTTCCATCCCACTTACTTTTGGCTTTCTTATTGCTAGAAAAATTCTTACAAGCCGGATCACGTTAATGAGAAACACTGAGACGAGTCTCGCATGGCACATCGAATAAAGTTACGACAAGATAACTGAAAACGGGATCATGGCTTGTATATGTAAGATCGGAAGAATGTTGAAGATCAAGAATCGATGAGACTAGTCTCGGTTCGTCGAGGTCACACGAGACGGTCACGCGCCACCAGTTCTACGGTATGAGTGTCGAAACACTGAGGACAGTCTCTGGAATCTGTCGTTGACAAATTTAGACTTTTAAATCGCAAAACAAGTGTTTTATGTGTGACAAAACACACACATAAAATACATGTACAAAAAATATAAACTTTAAATAAATGTTACGAAATATTTTACATTAAACATTAATATATTATATGTACATTCACATTTGTAAATTTTTGCTTATTATAATCAAAACGTTAAAAATGTCAATAAATACTTTTGAGAACATTTTATAATATATATAAATTGTAGGAACTAATTATAACCAATTCTACTTTGTTATCATAATTTTGTAGCGCTTTCTCTTATTATTTGCCTGTCAGTTAGGCAAACAGAAGCACTCAATTTTCTCCAGTTGTTTCGTCGGAGCGCAAGTCATGAATCGCGAATGAAAGAAATTGCGCGGAAAAGTCTGCAACTTGTGGCTACCGGAAATATTAAATTCATACCAGACGCAAGAGTGCGATATTTTCAGCATGCCAAGCGAGTACGCCTTCGCCGGAACCGCATAATCGCAGTGAAAACTCGAACGTAACTTTACGGTATCCTGAAATTAAGTGGTGATAATTAATGTGCTCTCGTAGAGAATGCAGGCAACATGTTTCAGAACCTATCTCGCCAATGAATATTTGATACACGCTCGATATCAATCGGTTTTATATTGCATTTATTATAATATTACTTATGTCATACTTACACGTTATTGCTCTTCGCGTGAAATAAAAATCAGTTATTCATAGATGACGTAGTGAGTAAAAAATGTGTATTTCCAACATTGACAAAATATTACATAAAAACGTCTTAAAGTTAAAAATTACAAAAACGTATAGATACATTAAAGAAAATCAAAAGTGCTGATTTAGAAAGTGTACATGAGATATGTTTCTGGAGAAGATTAAGAAATAGAAGCAAAGGATTGTATGATTAATAATTAGTATAACTTTTAGTTTTTGACAAATATTAGAAAATCCTAAAGATATTTAGAATATGTACAGTATGAAAGAAAGCAAAAACTTGAACTTTTATTTTCTTTTTATTTTCTCTTTCTTTCATATCGTAAAGAGAAAATCGATTCGATTACTTAATGATATAGAACGGAACTTGGTTTTTTACAGAATGAATCATTTGAATGACTTTACACGCGATCGGCTTAATCGGGGCTAACTTGAGAAAATGTTCGATTCATCCAGAGAGAACAAGAATTCCTTATACTTGGATCTCACTGCACGAAAAGTCTCAGTTTCAAGGATTGTCAAAGTTGATTGAAGCTTTCCGGGAAGTCGTTTGATAACAGCTTTAACTAGACATTAAAAGTTAATTATTAAATGGTTGGAAGTCCGATATTTGAAATGCCTCGAAGATTACGTTCAAAAATTACACTTACTCAAGTTATTGTATTTTATATAGGGTCGACATCTGTAGTTTAATGTACTCCGTTTTTATTGTTACTATACGTAAAACAATTGTCAAAACAAAAAAAAAAAAAATTTACACAGTGTAAGAAAATGAAATCTTAGTTATGAAGAAGTTTAAAAACTTCGGAATACAGTCTATTTTACATAGAAAAATTGTTCGTGACTCATGAATAAGTGACGTCGCGATTGATATGAAATACATCGATGACTCATGTGGAAAACTCCAGAATTTATTTTATGACATCCTTGTAGTAATAACAATTTATCTTCTGTCATAAAGAATATTTATGTAATACGACAAAAAATATGTTGATAAGTGTTAATTAGTCGATATGACAAAAATATACATTGTTTCAAGCTAATGTTTCGTAATCTAATGGCATCGAATCAATCTGCGAATATATTTTACTAAGACAATAACTCATAGATTTTAGAGTCGCTAAACAATGGTTCAAACGGATCCTGGAACAATGATTTAAGTAAGAGATTAGCGACTGCCGGGTGATTTATCTTTTATCGGCGCGTGTTCATTGTCTCTGGAGAACGTTTACAGCCAACGAAATTGTCCCTGAACGTGACAAAACACATGACTGCAACTCCTAACACGCAACTCTGAGCGTTGTCATATAAATGCTCGTAAATCTAGCTACACTACGGATCACCGATGTTTGCTTTCCATTAGGTCCTACAAGGGGAGGGTCCCGATAGGACAGGTTTCTTTTGCGCAGTACAGTTTCGACGGTTGTACAGATTCCGTTTGCCTAGATCCCGTTTGCACAGAAAACTTTTGCGCAGATCCCGATTGCACAGACATATTATAGATT
>QVOA01023479.1:0-103915 GCA_014825685.1 Pseudomyrmex cubaensis
ATATATAGATACACGTACAGTTTCCGCTCAACATCCTGGGAACGGCTCGTATTGGCCTTATATATTTCTTTTTTTTTTTTAATTATTTAATTTCTAATTTTACGCGTTTAAGTATTTTGTCACAATATTATTTCTTCAACAAAAACGTCCTGCCAGTCACTTAATTAGAGACTCCGGTTTCCGAGACAAGTGTCAGCGGAATCGACGAAATCATTTCGCGATGACGCGCGCGCGCGCGTATTTCGTTTTACGTACGTTGCTCTCGATGTATGTTGCAAAGGGGGATGCGATGCAAAAGCGCGCACGACGGAATAGCGGGACGTAAAGTGCGAAAAGCCTAGAAAACTAACATCGTGAGCGGAAAGGGAAGCCGGAGCTGAGTACGAGGGTTACGCGGGAAAGACGACGCGAACGTTAAGGGCTGGAGAGCCCCGTCGCCATAAAGCTGGGAGTTTGATAACGCAAGGGGATTGCGTACCGTAGGTTACGACGGCACGGGGCGGTGGGGCCGACGGGGAAGCCGCCGCGGTCGTGTAGTCTCGTATATAAAACATTCAGAAAGCTGTTTTTAGTTCGGTGCGATTCAATGCATTCTATAGTGAAAGCTTGCCTGCCTGCCTGCCTGCCTGCTTGCTTGCTTGCCCGCGCAAGCTGGTGTGTGCCAGGGCTGGTGTGTTCAACCCTCCTACTCGTCTTTCCTACCTGCAAACGCCACAGCGTTACCCACCCAACAATCCCGGCTGCAGCCACCGGCGGTTCGCTTTCCTCCTCCTCTTCCTCCCCTCGCGCCTCCTCTCGCACACCGACCCTTTTATCCTTCCGCCGGTCAAGCGCGCCATCCGTCTGCATTTCAAATTGATGGATTTACCGGGAGGGAGGGAGGGAGGAAAAAAGCCGGAATGCGTGCCGAGGAAAAGAGAACTCCGCGAGGAGAAGATGTCCGTTCGCGCTCGGATACATCCCTCTTTCTACGAGTTAAGATAATTTTATATATATAATTTCTCCCCTTGCGCGGCAACCCCTTTTCCGTCAGCCGTCGACGTGCGATTCACAATTAATAAAGTTGCGACGTATTCTGCTTTTCCAGAACTCGTATCTCGTAAACATCGCCCACCGTTCTATTCTCTCATCGCAATCGCGCGCGTAAATATAACTCTCGTGCCCCCGAACCGAGAGTCCGTTGCACGGACGCGAGGAGGGGTGCGGTAAAGCAGGGGAAGATGTCAGCTCGGGGGGTTGTTTTTTTTTCAGACAGATTTGAGGTTATTTTTCAGCGAAAAGTTTTTATATTATGTTTTTTTTCGTCCCTTTGAAGCCCCCGATAGTTTATTGATCCACCGTGTGTGTATGTGTGTGTGTATGTGTGTGTGCAAATATAGAAAGACCATTACTATAATACAAGCGTCGGAGGGGGAGGGGGTAACATCGTTGTGTATTATTTCAGCAATTATAATACACGTATGAATATTCATGCCACCTTAATTACAACGTTTATTAATCGATACACCGAAGGGGGGAAGGGAGAGGGGGAAGAGAAACCATTGTTTGAACTCAAATTTTAATCGTTACGTCGCACCCCCTACATATATACATATATACATATGTTACATTACGGGCTCGCGGAATCGATATTCAATTAAAGATTCATAAGATTTATTTACTCTATCATTAAGCTCGAATTTCGCAATCAATTCCAACTATAAAATGCGTCCTTTTATAATCGATACGTCGCGAAAACGAAACCTCGTTGCTAATAATTAAAAATATATAACAAAAAAACATCGCGCCAACATGTGCGCCAAGTGTCATCTCTCTCGTTCCGTATCATCGGGAAATTATCTCGAATTTATTGGGGCGGAGACTTCGAGAAGGGGGAGATGTACGTGTGCGAACCGCGTTCACAAACTTCTTATAATAATTACAACAGTGGATAAACTTCGTCGAAAGTTTCATAATGTTGGGGGGGGGGGAGACTATGAAAGCGTTCTCCCTCTCTCTCTCTCTCTCGTTTATAAATGTGACGCAAATATCATCTTGGTAATTGCCGTTAATCGCTGGCAATGAGAATAATTCGTCCATTATTTTACACTCAAGCGAATCTCCGATTTGAGGATAGTCGTGTAGAAGTAATGACCCGAAACAGAGCGCGAACTCGCGTTGCATTAATAACGCGAAACTCCGCGCGCGCACGCGCTAAACTGCGAGAATTTTTTCGCCGAAAAATGTGCGCGCGTTTATTAGCGAACGAGACACCGTCGAACAATCCACCCTTCCTTTCCCGAAGGTTTCTCGTCATTTAATTTTACACGCCCGCGATACTGTCATACCGCGTGGGAGTTGTTAATCGATGCAAAAAAAAAAAGAAAAAAATAACAGGTTGTAACACGCCCATCCTCTCGCGCATTATCTAAAAATCAACCGATTATTATACGGAGCAACAAACTTAACGATCCCGAACTCGCAAAGATATTATCGCAATTATCACGCGTACGTACCGTGAAGTGCAATTAATAAAAAAAAAAAAGAAAAAAAAATACACGCCGTAACTTTTTCGTGTACGTATTTTGTGTTCTGTTATTGCGCGTGCAACATCTTCTCTCAGTAATTTCATTCAACTACTTTGAATAACAAATAGAAAAAAAGAAGAAAAAAAAAAAAAAATTAAGACCCGAAGTTAATCTTCGGCGTATCGCGAAAAGATGATTATTCCCCGCGAGAGTCGCGCTCAAGTCCCGAATATATATACAGCGCTGCTACAAAGTTAACAAAGATTTTGTGATCTTTCACAGAAGCGGGAGCGCGCCGCGTTCCCGCCTCGGGCTCGGCGCTTCAGCTTAGGAAGCTGCCGGATATAACGGTAAAACCGCTCGTTTAAAGCCGAACAAAGCGACCCATCGGCGCTCCGCTTTCGCGAGGGTTAATAATGGAATTATGAATTGCGTCGCGGCTAAACTTAATGCGATTTCCCTGTAAGCTTCGCCGTGAGCGTTTCAGAGGCCCCCCTTTCCCTCCCCCCTTCCCCTCTCTTTCCCCCCTCCCCGATCAATGCAAGCGTTATAAGATGCGGCTGTGCCTTTTCACGGCGGCTGCCTCGTATGGTATCGCTATTTTACCAGTGTCAGAACCCCCGTTTGTGTCACGGGGATAACTTACAAGCAGGACACGTGTCGTCGCGGATCCCTTATCGCGCGCCAAGGCAAATGTTCCAATGAACAGACACTTGTCACGGATTAATTGTAACGTGGGATAATCGTCTAAGAAACTTATCTCCAAAAATATTAATTATAAATAAAAACATTTTTCCCAATTGTTGTTAATTATTTTGAAAGTGTTGGAGTTGATTGAGATCCAGTGAATATTTATTGGATTCGCACGATTAAAAGAGTGTTCCCGAATGAATCTCAGCGATTCTCAATGGAAGACTTACAACTGTCCTGAGTCAGTAAATATCAATCGGATTTTCAGTCAGTCAAAACGCACCGATTCTACACAGCAGAGTGTTTATATGCGTTGGGAAAAATGTAACATCGAAAAAATATTTAAAACATTGAGAATTGTTGTGTTCTATAATAATTACGTATCTAGTAATTATTTCTTTAAAATATCTCGTCACTGGAACAATCCACTTTAATAATTTGTGTCGCCGCAGCAACTATCGAGGAGTTCGCAAGTGAATTTAATATTTAACATTGTTTTATAAATGTTCAACAGCGGTTGATATAATAAAAAAAGAAATATTATTCATAGTCTATACAATCTGTATATAGTTTTTCACAAATAATGTAGCGATTATTTTATTTTATTCTATACGACGCTAAATATATAATGCGACAATAAAAAAATAAACATTGTTATTCGTTCGCGTCAATCGATATTTTAAGAAAGTTGAATAAATAAAAAACAAAAAAACAAAAAATGTTAAACAGAAACTATGTGCAAAATATGACATAGTGTTAAAGCGCGAGACGCGAACAAAGCAGCTGTGAATGCTTAGTAAACTTCTTGATCCGAATGGACTTCTTGACCCAGTTGTAATGAAAGAAGAAACGCGAAAATTTAATAACACCGTCCCGCTATAAATGCGCGAAGAGCAAATACGCGAGAATGGTAATTAAATGCCCCGGATGCGTTGATCGGTCGCGCGATTTCATTAAAAAAACTGAGGAAGAGGGGGGAGAGGAGGAAGGGGAGAAAACTGAGGAACTCGCAACACAAAACGCGCGGAGTGATGAAATAAAAGGCGATAAATGACAAGTCGAACACGCGGCGGCGTTATTATCATTCAAATAAACGCGAGGTCTTCGCAACGTGAACGTTTATAATAAAAGCGAGCACAATCGCGCGCGCGAATGCGTTTTCATATAAACGCGTTGTATACGCAACAAACAGATGCGTGTCACACGATTCGCATTTAACTGTTGCACTTGCGGGCAGCAAACTGGACATAATTTTAACGAAATGATGCGACGAAACATCCAATAACCTGGGACATCTGCGGAAAACATTTATGCATCACCGATCTGGCATGTGTGTGACCCAAAACATATTCGTCATATTCCGAAGCTCTTTACACGACGACACGAAATTCGCATTTACGTGATACAAGGGAGACCGCCGCTTAATCAAAGATTAATAATAATTTTATTACACAGAGATAATTATTCGCGCATATACATATATATATATATATATATATATATAACATATATGTCGCGAAAATTTGTATAATCACCGGATCAAAAGAATTTCGCGGGATTTTCAACGTCAATTTAAACAAGTATAACGAAGTGATGCGCGACGCGCCGGAAAAACGTAATTGAAACGCGAAATTTCTATGGAGAGCGAAAATGAGCGATCGCGGCGTGCTCAAATACCAGATCACGCCGCGAGCCACAAATCATCACAGTTTACAAGCTCACTTCCGTTTCACCGACGGAAAATCCCGGCGGCGGCGGAGGAACTTTGCGCATCCGAAAGTACAACAAAGATTTAATTGGGAGATTATTCCCACCCGTCGTCGTCGTCGTCGTCGTCGTCGTCGTAGTCGTCGTCGTCGACCCGTCGTATCAACTGCAAACACGACTTTTATCTCCGATGCGATCGCGCTACTCCTTTTTATCCGTCTCTGTCTTCGACCGTCTCTTCCTCCCGTTTCCTTCTCCCCCGCCCCTCTCCCTCCCCGTGTGTCGTGTACATTGTCGGTTCTTCTCATAGAACATCGCGGGGGAAAACAGAAGAAACAAAAGCTCTATAAATAACGCCGCGGATACACGAGCTCTTAAGTCTCTCGCGAAATACGGAACGGGATATACACACTCGGCCCCCGCGATCCCTCCCCCCCCGCGGAGTTGATCGAAGAGAGAAGCAATTTGTCGTCAATACGTATCCCGCGATTTGCGGGCAAGTACCGGACATATTTGCGCTGTGCTCGAAAAAAAAAAAAAAAGAAAAAAAAAGAATTGACCGAGGTAAGATCCAGGTATCGTCCCAGCGCGCGACCTTTGACATTAATCCGAGAAATAATTACTTGATGTGCAAATATTAATCAACAATGCTCCAGTGTGTTTTATAAGTAGCCTTTAAGATACTTTTAATTATTATACGAAATTGAAGATAAAAAAAATTGCGGTTTTTTTTTATTATTCTTAAGCTCGAACGAAACCGCAATTATTTTTGCAATCTAATATTTTCCCCAAAACCTCACGCGCAAACATACTTTGTTATAATTATTTCTTCGATAAGTAGTCCGGTGTACCGGTGGTGCTTGTTCGGTCGTTGAGACGCGTAGGGGTCGGATTCCCCGGGTAGGAGGATCTTTAATAAAAACAACACTCGAAACCCGGAGTGTCGTCTCGTGTACGCGGAGAATTTATGTCTCGTGACAGCTCGAAACTGCCTCAAGATCCGATGAAGTCACGATTACGGACGGGTCATAATTAAGGAAACACGAGCTCTCTCGGTCCGGAGCCAGAGAGAAAGAGGAGAGGAGAAGGGGGAAAGGGTTGAAGTGCCCACCGAATATGGAGGAGGCCATTCGATCTTCGACCGACATAAACCGCACGAACGGATCTCGATTTTGAAAGCATCGATCATGGGGGCGGGGGGATAATCGTACATTATGCGAGCGACGATGGAATTTTGATGTCGTTTCTCGATCACGCCGTGGAAGGGGAGGGGGGAGGGGGATCCATTGCATTAAATATGCAAATACATACTATTACATATTTTATAGTATGCGATAGTATCACGCCAACGTTTCGCAAATGCGGCCGGGGCCATACGCCGAGAGAGCTCGCCGACAGCTTTCGATCTCATTAGCATGTAATTTTGTAGTTCATCGAAATATTGTTAATATTATTTTGTCTCTATTGGTTTATTCTCGCGCGTTAATATTTTATATCTTGTTTTTTTTTTTTTTTTTTTTTTTTAGCCGGTTTGCAAAATTGGGGGATAAATAGTCTTGTTGCGCGAAAAAAATCGGATCAACCGAGTCGGTTCTCGTTGTCGCACGCGATGGTACGCGTTTCAACATCTCTCGCGGACAAGGACGAGAGATATATGCGTGGCACGCGGGGGTGTGCGCGATATGATAGGGCGTTCTATCGTTTGCATTAATGCGCAGATGACGTGTGTGATTCCTGGACGGAGCTGTCTCTCTCTCTCTCTGGACGTGTGTGCGTTTTCACGACGACAATCGATAGGCGGTTCGTGAGGAGAAACGATCGCGATACTAACGAGCAAAAGTACCACGTGCATTCACTTCTCGGATATGAATAATAATTAATACGTTATCGCGAGTCCGATCGAGTTTCCTGTTAAAATTTTTCATTTTCCATCGTTACGTATATTACGTCGAAACGTAATAATGTAGCGATCGCTCGTATATATATTTTTCTTCGTGTAACGAATAGGAAAAAATTCTCTCGCGTTTGCACGAAACTTCCACCGAGAGTTGCACAGCTCGCTTGGAGAGGGAGAGAGACGCTTAATTTTACATTAATTATACCGGATTAATGTTTGGAGAGCGCGAATGTAAATATCTTATGTGTCGTACTCAATTATTAAACAAACTCGCCGGATGATTCTTGCATTTGGGCTTCCCCTCCCCCCTCCCCAACTTTCACGGAGACTCGCGCGAATACGTACGAGCTCAATAATTTAACAGTATCGCCGGAAACATTAGCGGAAAAGCTTACGGGACACACAGTGGAAAAAGCGTTGATTTCATCTTCCGTGAGAAGTTTTCCTATTTTTGTTAACAGTCGCGAAAGTTTTCAAGAGAGCCGGCTTATTAGAACGTGGAAGAGTCGGAAGGGTTTACGTTGGAAAACGCGCGCGCGAGAGAGCTTCCGAGATCCCGGCAGGTGCGCCAGCGGGATTGCAAAATCTGAAATACGTTCACCCGTCGTCGTTTTGCCGTCGCAAAAATACTGGCGTTACGTGTGCGCCGCCGCCGCCGGCAAAAAGAGCAGGTTGTCCTTAGGCAGTTCGTTTGAAGTAGTGCCGCCACTTTTGTCGAAGCTCGTTTTTGCGAAAATTGCGAAAGACGGTGGCGGTCACCGCGCGGTGGTATCGCGAAACTTTCATCCGATTAAGGCAAACATAACCAATGACCGGGTATTTATTAAACAAGTAATTATTAAATATATAAATATTAATTTGTAACAATTCTCAATTTTCTCTGTTGAAGGCGGAAAATAAAATCGCAGAAAATACATCAAAGCTTGCAAAATTAACCGATAGGTAATTACCGCTTGTGTTTGTAACAAAAAAAAGCTTGTGTTTTTTTAACAAAAAAGATAAATTGTCTACACATATATTTGCAAAATACCCCGTCATTTATTTCATATTAAAACCTGTATATATTCTGTAAACAACCGACTACTGCGCAAGTCGAAGCTGCGTAAAAACTGCAAACTAAAGTAACTGTTTTAATGACCGCACATGTATCAACAACCGGGCATTTATTAAAAAAAAAATAATTATCAGACACAAAAACGTTAAAAAATAATTATCGGACGCGTAAATGTTAAACACAACACTTTTCAATGTTTCAACCTATTTTTCAAGGTATGATTTTTAAGTAACAATTTCCAACTTCACACACGCAAGTACTTTTATAATTATTCTTTTTTTTACAAACGTCCTGCAGTGCCTCGGACGTTTGTCTTCAAGTTCGCGTAAGTCTTGGCGATCTCAGTGTATCTTTCGTGTGCGATCGGGGTCTCCCCCTCGTCGAGTCATGATAAATCGCGATAACTACAGCGCGAATATATATATATATATATACATATATTCGTCGGATAAAACCGAGTGTTCACTCTCATTTTTTCGCGAGAAAGACGGCGAGACGAACGCGCGACGAAACGCTTGAACGTCAGATACGTTACTTAAGCGCAAATGCGCAAGTTACTCGCAAAATTGCAAGACGGATTGCCAACCCGTGTGTGTGTATGTGTCACAATTCTTTTTCGACGCTGTTTGCCATCGTTTCATCAATTACAAAAGCGATCTGTCTCCGTCGAGTTGTTTACAAGAAAAATCACGTAACACACGACGGTCGTCGTCGGAAATCTAGATCTACGTGGATGGGCCAATAAATGTCTCTTACAAAACAAGACGTTTGGTTGTAAGCGCGCGCGCGCGCGTTGTTGTGCGAAACACGATAATGCATTTTTGCGCAATAACATTCGAAGGGAGGAAATTTGCAATTAGAACGGAAACGGAGATTCGGAATTATCGGTCGTGTGCAACAATCGTCTCAATCTGCAACACATCCGATCGATGAAGTTAATAGGATGATATCGAGTATAACGTTTCCCCGCCGTTAAATCAACGGTATTACACTCGCTGCAGGGAAACAATAAGCCGCTTTGTGTTTGGACGATATAAACGAAACGGGATTTTCAATGCAATGTTAAGCAATGTCGGAGAAGGGGGGGAAGGGCGTTTGCCCGGGACAGAAGGCTTCAAAGATCGCAGATTGCTTCTATACCTCTACCTCCCCCTCGTTCCCCCCTCGCATCAAGATGATGTGTCTTCCTCGTCACCATGGGACCTCGTGACATAACAAAGTGGGATAAGTATCCCGCGGGACGCGCGCAAGAGACGGCGGCGTCATCCTTCGGGTTCCTTCAGACGGGAAAATAAATTCGTGTCAAGACAAATAAGCGCACTCGACGCCTTCACCTCTCCTACTTATCCGTTTGTCCTGTCTCCTCCGTCCCCCTCGCCCCTTTATCACTATCTTCTTCCCTTTTCCTCCGTTGTCTTCGCACACACCTCTCCGACCCACTCGCTCGCTCTTTTCTCTATCTCTCTCTTTCTCTCTCTTTTTTTTTTACAACCACAGTCTTTTCCTTTCTCCTATCTAGTCCTCTTTATCCCAGGAGAGAAACCTCCTGCCACTTCCGTTGGCTTCACCGACGGTCCTTCAACTTCTTTCGCGTCACCAGCATTCTCCACCTCTCACCCTCGTTTCGCCCACGTCTTTCTTACCCTCTCTCGCTCGCGCCCGTCCCGTATCAGTTCTTTGTCCTTCCTAATACGAGCTAAGCGATTCGGTTTTTCCGCGAGTTTTTTTCCCTTATCTTCCCGGACGACGGTTTTTTTTTGCATCAACGGCCTGAGCAAACCTTGCGCCGCCCCCCCTCCCCGCTCCGCTTCGCCGCTCGCCAATATTTGCTCCCATCTTTCGGGTTTATTCGTGGGAGGGGGGAGGGAAGGGGGCCGCGGCCCACAGCAGCAGCAGCCAACGAAATCAGGAACCCGTCGGGTATTGGCTGGCTGTTCCATCGACTGGCGAAGCCGGTGCAAGTCGACGCTAAGCTAAGTTAGTCTGATTTCGGCAAACTCAAGTTCCCACTCTTGCACGGCTTCTTACCTGTTCCCATTCTCTCGCATCGCTTGCTTCCTGATCCCGCTACGGACCTCGTTGACCGTCCATCTCCGGGATCTTCGTCTTCTTTTTTCGTCACCCAGACTTTACTCTCATCACCCCACAGGTAATTACATCTCGCCATCCCCCTCGGGACATTAATAATACTAATCTTTTCGTAATTTGTTTCGCGTCAATTTTCTCTTTCAGTCCTGCGTGTAATTGACCCCGGACATGTAATGCCCATTGAGCATTTGTTACAGAAACAATTGTTAGATATTTAAATACCGATCTCACAACAATTCTCGATATTTTAATTATTTCTTAAAATATGTTTTTATTAGTTTCTAATTTTTTATATGTAAATATTTTATTATAGGAATTTGTTTAAGAAATGTTGGATAGCGCTGGTCATTGGGACGTTTATCTCGAAGATAAATAAATTATTTTAGCGAACATTCGTCTCCCGGCGACATTTCGTTCGATTGTTAATAAAATCTTCACATTTTTGCGCGCTCTGTTAGTGTGTTATTTGTCGTTTGTAACTGAAAATGTCATTTGACACACTCGGCATTGTCGGTTCATTGTCTTGGAACTTGGTGTTTGCGCGGTCATTTTATATTTGACTTACACACACACACATACGTCGCACTTGTCGCCGCGGCACCTACAAACCATTGTTCTCTCGAATTTGATAAGCTTCGTCCTCATTTTACCAGATTCATCTTTTCCGCCGGAGTTTTTTCGCACTTTACGTCGTCCCCGTGTTTGTCACAGCGCCCCGCGCGCGGCTCTCTCTCTCGCGCGCGCGCGCCATTGAAGCGCGTTCGGTCGTTTCTTCAAAATTCGATTCTCGAACGCTTCGATCGGTCTCCCTTCTCGATAATGCCCGATCTATACCCTACCCGAGTTACCTACCAATGTATCCTACCGAAGCGAATGCTCGAGATGTCTGCTGAGTAAGACGGAACGGTGGCTCACGATTTTTCTCGACTGGTACGTATTCGGAACCAAACGTGAAATCCAATCTTACACCGACTCTCCCTTTCTCTCTTTCTGTCTCCCTCCCGTCCCTCGTCTCGCTCACTCCATCTCTTTTTAGTGGTAACGATCAGCAAAGTCCGTATCACCCGTTACCACAATGGGTGATACATTTCAATAAAAACAGTATGACTCTCTCTTGGATGTTGTTTTACGAAGAACATTTTATACGCGAAATAGTATCTAGCAGTACGTAGGAAGAAACTGAAGTAGGACGACCGCTCTTCCTATAGCTCTCAATAAAGCTGTCTTCGCGAGTCACCGGGAGAACGTACGTTTAGGAGTAACAAATATCGGACAAGAACGACGTCGATCCGGACACGTGTCGTTACGTAAAAGTCGCTCGCGCGCGAACAAAAAAAAGTGCGTCGGTATTAACTCACGGAAGAGGCGAAAATCGCGCGGTTAAATTACAAAAACAACGCATCTAATTGCTAAGAAAAAAAAAAAGTAATTCTCTCGCGGCATGTCGTTGAAATATTGTTCTTGGATTTTCGTTGGTTTTATTTTTTGCCGACGAAGATCGTTCTTGGAGATCGAGAGAGAGAGAGAGAAAATGAAATTTAACGCGCGAAAACCGCAGCGTTTTAATTCTCGTTATTTTTATTTTTTAATTTAATTTTTTTCAAACTTCGCGGAGCGCGCGCTGTTGTTTGTTTGCTATCTTCGTTATTAAAAGAGATTCGATCGGCGGCGTCTGGAGGCGCGGAAAACCATTTCGCGCTCCGGAATATGCGCGCCGTGGTATATCGTTTCTCGCGCGCGGGGAAACGCCGTGTACATACAAATAGGAAATTCATAGGAATGTACACGCAAGACTTGGTCCGCGCGCGCGCGCGTGTTTGCGCGAGCACGTCAATACGGCTAATTGTGTATCGATGTGCGCGCGGTGTGCGCGCACACATCGCGGGACATGTTGATCTGAATATGCGACGGGCGACACACAATGGCACGGCGCCCCGCTAAGCAGACGTTTAAATTCAGCGACACGTAGCCGTCCTGACAGGATTGCCTTTTTGTACGTTGGGTCCCTTCGGTGCGACGGTCTCGGTGCCGGCGACACGGAAAAATCACGAAGGGAATTCTGGTGGAGGGTAGGTGGCGGTTGCATGATTTAACTCGTCCCACTTTCCTCTCTCTCTCTCTCTCTCTCCTTTTCCTCGCCCCGCCGAGATGTAATGATCTGAGAAATTGTGCTCCGATATGCAATATCGACGCGAGCAAAGAAGCGAATAGCGTTGGCATACGATGGGTTCTCGGGTCGCATCCGTAGACGTCGCGCATTCGGATTTATTCATAGCTGTCCGCGTGTATCTCGCAACCTATCTAGCGTTCTCGAAGGCCCGAGAAGCACCTGTCTCTCCCTGGCGCGCGTGCGAGAAAGCGAGGGAGAACAATGTCAGGTAAAGATAAGCGTTTTATTTCGTGTAAGGAATCCGCGGCGCGAGTTATAAATGAGTAGCTTATGTCAAAAACCCGATGTCTAGACGTTTTATTTTCGCGCAAAATTCTCTCTCAAAACTTTGATTGACGTCGCGTCCCGAAACGCGTGTTCGTTTATATTTGCATCTCGTTGGTGGATTTATATAGTTTCCCCCCTCCCCAAAATTACGTTATCCCAACTTTAGATCGCTTTGCATTGAACGGGTTCGCGAATAATGGCCGCGGGTTGGAGAATGGAATCGAATCGCGGCGATGTGAATACGCGCGCGTCGTCAGTTTTCTTTGGCCGCGATAATGACGAGTGTAACACGGTGGAGAAAATTGGGGATGAAGATCTTTCCCGGGTTTCATCTCTCCGTAGTGCTCGCGGACGACTTTTTCCGCGAGGAGTAAGAGCGAGGTTGAGAGACACTGCATAGTTAAACCCTCAACGGCAAGAGGAACGACGGGGAGAGGATGCGGAGAGGAAACGGTCGCCATTTCCTGGTGACGCGAAGACTCCCAACCCAATCCTGAGCCATCAACCCACGGCGAGCACAGTCTCACTCTACGGCAAGCTATTCTCTGAATATTTTGGTAAGATGAACGTGGTTTCCGTGATATTAGAAGGGAATGAATTTGCGCCCAGTTTAGTTAGAGAATGTATTGTTCGCCCGAAACTGTTTTTCATCCCTCCTCCTTCACATCCTAAACGGAAAGATTCTCCGGGCGTCTTTTGCGAAACGTAAACCTCTGCCAGAAATGTTTGCAAATCTAGGACGAGCAGCAGTCGGTCGCTGCGAAATCTTTGTATCAATTCTCGTCTTTTTTTTTTTCGATCGGAACAAGTCTTGTATCTTCGTTCGCACGCACGCGCGCAGTTTGTACAACAAATTTTGTTTCTGAAAAAAGTATAGGAATTTTACCGAAACGCGCACCAGTTTTACAGTTTTGTAATTTAGTTGGTCGAAGGACGAGTAAACCAGGTCGATGGAAACTCAGCCTCGAGATGTAAGTACGCGAAATAAATTGCTCGAAAATTATTTTAATTAACATATCGTTTGCAGACGTTTCGCCACATCCTCGTCACCTTCAACGCGAATCGAAATTTTGACACGAGTGGCCAACAAGTACCAAATAAACGAAGAGACGCGGTCGGAAAATGAATTTGAAAAAGTGATCACAGATATCTCAACTACGCTCGCATGCCGTTTGACGAAAAGTAAATTTTACATAACATTTTAACATGACCGTGTTCAAAATTTAAATTAAAAAAATACGGTCAAAATATATTTTCGCGATATCTTGACAAATTGGAAGGAATTTGCGCGTCGGTCGAATTATTATTGCACGCCGCAGTTTCAATAGATCTAACAATCTCGAAGCATCTTTTGTCGGAAAATGGCTTTATATTCGAACGCACAATGGAATATGAAACGATAGTTGGTGATTGGTAACGGCTCAGTGCTCGCATTTCCATTAGCGACGTTAAAATAATAAACAGGATACAATGACACCGGGAAATCCTTGCAATAATACGAATGTCAATTAATTTCAGCGTAGGGAAGCGACAAATTATTTCTCAGGCACACGTGGGCCAAATTTTGATTTGCGGTTCGTGCGCGGACCTCGCTCGCGTACACATCAAATGTTCTAATTTGCACAAATACGTGTAACTTTACAGCAACAATCTAAGGTAGCATCAGATTTTGTGTTGCGCGATTTTCCACTGCGCGCAATTTCGACGTTGTCTTTCGCGCGAGAATAATTATTTCCATTTGACGTTTCGCGCGAACGACGGTCTAAACGCGGCCGTTCACGACGAATACAATACGCGATGAATATTTCCCTTTTTTTTTTTTTTCACAACCGGCGTGTGTTTTTGCGACTCCCGCGAATGGTTAAATGCCCAAAAGATGGAGTAGGATTATAAATGTAAACCGTGTGCGTTTTTGGGTAATGCACAGAAGAAATCTGATATTTTATGAAACAACGGAGCGCGCGGAGTCCGACGGACAGGAAAAAACATTTTATTCTCTCCGTAAATATGCCGCGCGTATATTTTGCAAAACACACATGTAACGAACGGGAATGGACGACACGAGAGAGAGAGAGAGAGAGAGAGAAAGAGAGAGGAAGGTATAAACACGCGATAGCCATACGTGTAACATTGAGCAGCAATTTTCTGACCATGCTATTTTTTTGCACTGTATTACCGAAGAGCTCAATCGATGTTAAAGTACGTCTCTGTAATTCGATGATAAATTTATCAGCGCTCTGACGTTAATGACGCGATTTTCTCTTCGATAGAAAAAAAAAAAAAAGACGCGTAACAACCAAACGTATATACTCGCACACACACGTTTCTCTCTACGGAAATTTACATTTCGAACAAAAATACATATCCATTTAGTTTTGTCTCCAATTATTTCTTCGCGTTTTCACGCGATGACGCATCTCGTATTAAAGAATTATCTCCCGCGTTGTTTAATACATTAACGGTATTGACACTCGCGCGCACGTTGACGCGCGTACGTTTTTTTTTTTTCTACCCCTATTGTTGCATACTTAAATAACTCTAATGTACGTCTGTCCGATACACGTGTGTGAAAATTATACACACACGTTTCTTTGCGATGTATCGATACGGCTCGTTTCAAACGGCGAACTCCGATATATTGTAAAATTACAACACAGGGGTGGTAGGCGAGGAGTGGCGCGTTGCGTATTTGCCAGAGAGATATATGAATATTATCCTAAAATCATTTATAATGCATTATAGCGAATTAAATCGCCCCATTAAAAGATCAGCCTTGCGCGCGCGGATTTCCGAACGTTTCGTCGCTCATTTGTTTAATCCCGACATGCGGAAAATCCGCGAGCGGCATAATAGCGCTTTCTCTCTCTCTCTCTCTCTCTCTCCCCCGCGTAATAGCGCGTATACTCTCTAACGGTCAAGCTGCGTTAAGATGCGAAATTGTTATTCCTCCTGTGTCGTCCCGCGCGCGACACGCGCAATACGTACCCGTGTGGATTTCAGAAGCCGATCGTTTCGGGACGATCGTTTCGATGTGTGTCCGGGAGCTTTAAAGCATAGCTGAAAATAAATTATGCACGCACTTCGCGTACGAATGCGCACGGTTGGTCGGACGGCGCTTTTCACAGGAAACGGCTTAACCGATGGGAAAGGGTGGAGGCCGCGGGTAACGGAGGCGATGAGGGGTTGCTGGTATGTGTATATGTATATATAGGGTGTATATACATAGGGTGAACTGTGTAGGGTGAAACGGACGGAGGTGGCGAGCACGGCGGTCGGCGCGGGACGAATCGGGCTGGTCGCACAGGAGGATTGCGGGAAACTGAAACGTGGCCAAATCGAAATTAACTCGCGCGTAACAAAGCCGCGACTGAAATATTAATTATCTGAAAATTAGTTGGATATGGGTCACCGGACGATGAGTTATGTGCGAGAGAGAGTCGCGCTTCTCTCTCTCTCTTTCTCTTTAGAGCGGGATGCCGTAAATACGCGAAACGAGAGCGTCGCACTCGCCCACCCTTTCACCGAGCGCGACGCTGCTCTTTACAGCAGCTTCCCCTCTCGTGTTCAGCAGCTTTGAGCCTGAAAACCGCGTCGACCGCGCGTCCGAGTGTTGCCGATACAGACTTTCTAACGCGCGCGCGCGCGCTATCGGATAGTTTCCTTCTTGATGCGGTGTGTTGTCGGACAGCGCGCGCGCGCGCGGTAACTTTATCAAAGTCGTTTCCAGGTTTCTGTCTCTCGACGTGGCTGCATTCAACCACCGACGATTCAATCTGTTGGACGGATTACGCGGAAGAAAAATAAGGTAACCGTGACCCAACACGGTCGGACATTTATTAAGGAAATAATTATCAGATAAGCAAACATCAAAATATTGCATGTGTTTGTTAAACATTCGTTCCCGACTTTACATGCGCAAATGTCCGGCTAGTTTGGGGGAGGGGGAGGGCATTTATGCTCGTGGGCGAAGCGTTCAAGGAGGAAATTCGGTTCGCGATTGATTTCGCAACGTTTGCTCATTAGAGATTGTCTTTTATCCGCGATTTTTTTTTTCGGCCTTCGGTGTAATCTGCAAATCGATGCGAGCGACGCGAATATAACGCGCGGTACGCGAAGAACCATTCATATACGTTCGTGAAATATTTGTGCGGCGATGTTAAGCGAGGGGAAATGCGAGCAAGGGGTCAACGACCACACACAGGGCTCGTGTAAAAAGAAGCAATCGCGGATGGTGCTCAAGGCACAGAGAGAAGCTCGCATTTGCGAGGGCACGGATTTAAAGCTGCCGTATGTTAAGTATATAATGGGATAATGTATGCTCGGAGACTAACAAGGGGATGGCGCACGTTACAGCCACACAATCACGACCACCACTAATGGAAATGACACACACCTGACTTGCGCTAACTAACATTTAGTTCGAACATGGCGTGCAGGTTCTGTTTGTTTGATTGTTTGCCAAAAGCCCGCAAATATTGGTCGATCCATTTACTATGCACGTTGCGCCCATCCCCGAACGCGTTACAGCGCGGCGCGCGGCGTTGACTTTCCTACGGCGTCGGCGCGCGCGAAAGAGGAGTTTTAAAATATTTGAATTTCATTATTGCGTTGTGTCTCCCGGATTAGCGAGGGGTTGATTGCGTATCGTCGTTGTCGCTGAAAATCACGCTCCCTCTCTCTCTCGTGACCGTGTCGCGTCCGGCATTAAAAAGATTGGCGACGTAATATGGAGTTACGCCACGGATCGCGCGCGCGCATCCCTTACCCCGGTTAATCCTCACCGACTCAACGCTGAGTATCACTCGCCGCGATATGTGATCTATCTGGTGTTTTTTTTTTTTTTTTTGTTGGAGTGTGTGAATCGAAGTGGTGCGTATTCGCAGCGTGTACGAAATTTATTGAAAAATAGAAACACTCGTCGTCGTTCGAAAGTTTGGAAGCACTGAGTTTACTCGGGAAAACAAAATAAGTTAACACTTTCGAAGAGAGAGAGAAAGGTGCGACGTGAGAAATTTTATTGGTTAACTGTTTGACATATTGTTTCAATTCGGAGTGTGGAGATCGTTTGTTATTAATTGACAATTATAACAATTAATAACAGACCAAAGCGAAGTGACAATTTGATGAGCGTTGACATTTCTTAATTACTTGGCAAACTACACGTGATAGTAAAATAAACTGAAATCGATTCTACGAAACAAAAAAAAAAAAATCTTGATTGAAATTTCTATTAAGTATCGATTTTATGTCGACTCATCAGTTACGTATAATTAATTACATTTTGTTTGTTTCTAATTGTCCAAGAAATCGTCTCATTAAAAAAAATTTTACCGAATGCTGCTCGCAAACCTTTGAACGATAGCGTACAAACATTTCGAGAAATAAATAAAACTGAAATGAAGATAGAGAGAGAGAGACACGGCTTTTAATTTGCTCGTTATCTCTCCCTCCAACAAATAGCTCCTATTTTGGACGATAATTAAGAGATGCGCGCGCGATACGGTGTCTCGTAAAAAATCGAGCGCGCATCTGCGCGGGGAGTGCTCTTGAGCTGACGATGTAATAAAAGACCTCCCAAATGCAGTGAGTCAAATTACGCCGACGAGAATTTATGAAACGAGCACGTGAGTGCAGCTGGTGCGTCGAACTGATGCGTCCGCCAACGCTCGGGCTGCGCAAAATCTTTGTCGGTGACATCAGTGTTTGTTTTTTTTTGTTTTTACCGGTGATAATTCAAGTTTGACGCGAAATGACGGAGAAAGATAATAAATCGGTATTGAAAAATTAATAAAATTCAATGTTAAACGCAATTACATGACAAAGAAACAATTTTTGTCAGTTGCGCGTACGACGTTTCATCCTTTGCGCACAGGCAAAACGCGAACGAGCGCACTTCGGGTTCGATTATGAATATCATTCTGTTATTTCGAGTTGTAATTAGAATCGAGTACAATTGATAGTTCCCTAATGAAATGCCATCAAATTTGCATTTCGAGAGATAATGCGTCAGATAGTCCTTCAGAGGTTTGGATAGTAACGAGAGAAGTCGATTCAGCATTATCAAAGCAGTTAGTGGCATGCCCCCGTTGCGGTAAGTCTAATCTCGATGGCATATCTTCGGCTTCGAACTCATATTAGGTATTATGATGCGCGCACACACGTCTCCGACTTTTACTGTAAAAAAAACTGTAACTCGGAGAAAGACAGAGCGAAGTGCGTTCGAGCGCAAATTGTTATTGCAACTCGCGTCAAAATAAATTTGCGAAATAAGTCCCTCTCGTAGAAGAAACAATGTTGGGAATCAGAAAAAGAAAGACATAAAACGAGGTCAGGGTTATACACCGCAATCGTTTCCTTTACCGCCCCTCAATTAGACATAGCATTTCCTGTTCATCGTTCGACTTCGCGACGAACTTTGACAACCATCCGAAACTTTTCGCGACTTCGTTCATTCGTCTAGCTTTCCCCCTTAAGTCCTCACAGCTATTAGTTCCAGAGTTCTTAAGGTTCGCTGGAAACTGTCTTCGCGAGAGCTCGATAAGGTTCTATCCCACTGAACTCGGCGGAAATCTCATCCAAATTTCCCCGGCCATAAAGTTGAAGAGTCGACGCGAAATCGTATTACACACAGCATAGGTGCAATAATATAATATTACCCCGTCGAACAGTGATTGGTTCGTTGCTATTCTTTAGTGAAGGAAAGAGACAGAAATATTCCTGCGAGAAAAATTTGCAAAAAATGATTCGCAGTTGCTGAAAAAAAAAAAACTAAGAAGGCAAATGTCCCGACGATCGGACGAGTACCACCGGACATTTGTTAAATAATTAAATAATTAGATAATTTGTTAAATAAGTAAATTTTTTATATATACGTAAAGTTGAAAACTAATATTTAAACATATCTTGAAATATTAAAAATACTGAGAACCGTTGCGTTTAATATTTACGCATCTAATGATTGCTTTTTTTTTTTAATACGAATGTCCATATCGGTGCGCGCCCGGTCGGATCGGAACATTGATCTCTCAGACGATTCATTAAAATTAGCTCTTCTTCTTTCTCTCGTGATCAAGTTTTGGTCACTCGGACAAATCGAATTCAGTTATTCTTCGCAGGTCTCGCATAGAATTGGGTAGTTGGAGAATATTGGAGAAGAGCGACTCGCGCGCGCTTGGCGAAGGAAGAAGTATCCACCCCTCCCCCCTCCCCGGTTAGGAGTGGAACGCGGGGGGAGAGAGGGAATGGAAAGGATCGCGGATGAGGACGGAGGGATATTAAAGGTCGGGAGTTGAGACACTAGGTACAGAATATGTGACTGGGTGGCGGTTCTATCCTCCACTCATTTGGTATTCCGTAGGACGCCTACTCCTCCCTATCTATTACCTCCAACTTTCTTCAATCTACGCGTTTTGCTCTCGTTTTACCGATTTATGGATCCGGCGGGTTCACTACGAGAAGAGGCGGGGGAGGGAGGAAGGAGGTTAGCTTTGTTTGAATTACCAACCCGCTAAGGTGGTTAGGTGGTCGCCTATCAAAGTTTCCAGCCCTGCACTTACCGAGCCCCGTTTTCGCGAGAGCAAGAGTATTTTCAAATACCACCCGAAGAAAGGGGCTGTGCGCGCGAGTGCGGCTGCTAAAGGGACGGGTGACGGGGGGAGGGAGGAGGAGGAGGAGGCGGGAGGGGAGGGCGGTTAAACGGGATAGAAGGGAATGGACTACTATCAGCGTTCTCTTTCTCTCTTTCGCTCTCTTTTTCCACTCACATAATATCTTCTTTGAACCCGTGATGAAAAACTGGAAGGGCTAAAAAGCAACCTCGCCGCGCACTTCCTTTGACCAACGTAAAGTAGACGACCGCAGACTTACAAAAACCGCTAGACCTACGAAAGCCGATCTTTCACCGCTCGCCCCCGCCAAACTCCCGCATATTCGCATGTTCGATTTTCCTTTCATACGTCACGCTGACGCCTCGCCACCGAATTACTCGTTAATCCGCTTCCTTCCTCCGCCTCCCCCCTCAACCCCCGTCTCTCTTGTGTGTGTTCGAGCAAGTTAGTGTTAATAAACGGTCACGTTGAAATAATTTCATTAAGCGAGACGCGCGAGCAGGAAGGGGAGGGGGTGATTGTCGCGTAACAGGGCGTGAAAGAAAACGGAGCCGGTGGCAAATTAAAGCGACACGCGTTAATTTTACTTCCCTTTGAAAGCGCGTTTCTTTTATCCTTTTGTCGCGGCAAGTGCCAATTAAGTACAAAATGGGACATTTGCGATTGCAGGTGGACAGCGGTTGAAAGCGCAAATTAAGAGAGCGAAGACCAACCTCCCCCCTCTCCCCCCTCCCCCCAGTCTCTCTTCTCTCCTCGCGTTTGAAATAAAATATTTGAATGCGCCGTGAACGTGTGCATTTTTTCAAACGGTGGAATAATCGTTGCGGAATTCCCCCGTTTAAAGGGGAATAAATACGCGCGCGATATCTTGTTCGATATAACGACACGCATAATTAACGTGATTATCGTTACTTAATCCGTAATGGTTGCGCGGAAGTTATTATACGCGGAATGCATCAGTAACGAGATGATGCGCGCGCGCGCGCGAGATATTCGGTTCGAAAATCCGATCCACACCTCGCAAATATATAAATAATTTCGTATTGAATCGTCGAACAAACGACATAATAATAGACACGCGGCAGTTCTTCCCCGTGCCGATCCGCAGAAATGACTCGATTGCATGCCGAAACGGCGACTCTCGTCGTCCCTGAAGAGTAAAGCAATTTCGCGCGAGCGTTAGCTTTTCCTGTCGGTATCTCAGTTTCGTTTAAGAGCTGTCTGCCATGGCTCACGAAAGGCGACTTCCATTTTGAGATAGTCTTCAAGTTGCTTCTTACGCAACGCGCTTCTCTCTCTCTTTTGATCGGCAAAATCAAAGCGATTCGAAAATTTCCTCCTCGCGGAAAAGATAAATTACGTATCCGACATTTAAACCGCGAATAACGCGAGCATGAACGAGAATGTTTGTTCAATTTATCACACTCGTGCAAATCAACAATGTCGGAACGTTTTGGTACTCGCCGGTGCTTCTTCTTCGGTCGATTCGAGAAAATTAACGTGGATTTAACAATGCACGTAAATTTATTTGGGAGGGAAAAAAAGCGCGATACATTAATTTGAAAGAATTAAAGATAAATTGCATTACAATTTTAATGCTATTCAAATTGCGGCACATTCGCGAGTAAGTTGACCGAAGAAAAAAAAGAAATTTATATTGGGAAACGGGAGAGATAAAATTTGCGTTTAGACAAGTTGAGCGTAATCAGATTGACTGAGAATCGAGCGGAAACACCGGAGCGAAACGATATACCTCGACTCGATCGATGAATATCTGCCCTTCGGTGACCGGGTTTTATCGTGGCTACGGCCATGCGTGTCCTGTATGAAAACCAGCGACGGCCGCTGTCGCTGCTTTGTCATCGAGATTTCGGTCAATTTGCGGATTATCCTCGATCGCGAATTTTAATAGCGACACGGTCGACAGCCATGCATACGCGCGTGTAAGCACGCGCCTGTACGTACCCCCGCACGAGGGTGCATTAGCGACATCCGGTGCGTTTGCAAATTATACTTTTGCGGCTTCTTTTTTTTTGTTCCAAGAATCCGAATAAGGACGCGCAAACATCCCGCCCATGTGATTAAAATGCGATTTGTGTGAAATTAATTATCGTGTAATTTTTAATAATGACCGGGCAAGAGAACCGTCGGCCGGATATTTGTTAAAGAAATAATTATAACAGAATATTTACGTTTGCACAGTTGGAATCTAATAATTGAACATGTATCTTTGCAAAATATATATTTCACTCGTTGATAATTGCTGCAATTAATATTTACATGATTAATAAATTACACCTTGAATAAATGTGTCAGTGGGACTCTACTGGCTGGACATTTTATTTAAAAGAATAATTGCAACAAAATATTTGTAAAGTCAGAAACTATAATGATTAGAAGTGCAAACACTTTTGAAAGAACTACGCGGACAATTGTTACAATTTACATACGCAAAATAATTAATTCTTTGAGAAATGTCCGACCGTTCATACACACCCGGCGCGATCGGGACACATTTGCTTTATTTGCGCGCCTTAATGTACGCTTACACCGTACGCGTCTACGCCATGCGGCGCATCACAGACGTGCACACGTCCGCGGGGAATCCCCGCTTGAGCAAATTTCGTTGGAATTGGAATAAAAGTAATTAGAGGCATTCGTGTTGTCCTGTAATTAGCTTGTGTGCGCACTTTCCGGCACGCTACGCCCGACGACTAATGCGATTCTTGTGACAGCGTCGTCCAATTTCATGCCGCAGTATCGCAGCCGGTTATTCCAAGGGACACGAAACGCCGTTTATCTATCTCGTGGAAATAAAAAGGGTAAAAGTGGTGAGTCGGAGGGATGGGAAAACGAACGTGGTGTGCGCGCGCGGGTCTTCGCTCTTCCTCCTCCTCCTCCTCTCCCGCCCACCTCTTTTTACTTTTTCTTCCTTTTTTTTTTCTCGAATTTGACCGTTTACTGGCGAAGACTGGCCGTAGTTGGATCGTTCCGTAACTCGAAACATCGCCGGGGCGATCTTGATTAAGATTGACAAACTTTATGTGCTGATTCTTTTCATCGGCTCGCAATCGATTTCGGTGTCACGCGCACGTCTCTCGTCTACGTGGGAAATAGACGAGGGAAAGAGAGATAGAGAGAAAGAAAAAAAAATAGTTTCTCTTGCATAATAGAATTTACAAAGCGTAAATAAATAAAATTCTCCTTTCCGCGTTTATTTAACTTTACTCGCGCGAAGTAAAGCGAAAAACCTTAAAGTTTTGCGAGTCGCAAAGAGTTCGCGTCGCGTCGTGCAAACCGCCGATATTTTACGCGAGTTATGATCCCGGGGAGGGCAAAATTATAGGACACGAATCCTGCGAAACGGCGTCTTGAAAAGGAAACTACGGTACGCGTGCAAACGAGTCGTTGGAGAGAAAAACTGGAGCATGCAAATAGATATATGCAAGATATATATGAAGAACATTCTTGTTGTTTTGCACGGCGCTTTATATATATATATACATATATATATACAGAGACGAAGCCTTTTCCCGAATCGTTCTCGACACACTGTTTCTTATGCTTCTCACATATTACGTGCCTTTGAAACGGAACAAATCTCGTTTTTACCGCGGACGGTGGGTGAAACGCTCGACGACGGGGATTATATTTTCTCTCTCTCGCGCGCGCGCGCGCGCGTGTGTCCCCATATTCAATATCTGAATTACATCTGTCCCGAAGGCTTTGGCGCGAATGGTCGCTGACTGTTCGTGCGCGACCAGCGTCTGTCTCCGCTCGCCAAATTACGATACGTTTTCGTCCAATACGTTTGGCGCGCTGGCGGAAAAGACCCTTCCCCCTCCCCCGTGGCACACGGTCCGTGTCAGGCGGCACGGACTAAATTGGATCTGTCCAAACTTCAACATTCCTTTCGTAATTTGTTGCAAATGGTATGCGAGTCTTGACGTTGCCGCGCCGCGGTTTTCTATGTTCCTCGTAATTTTCGCGAAAGCTCTTTAATTTTCGCGAAGACTTAACGTGTTCGCTCGCTCTCTCTCTCTCTCTTTCTCTCGCGGCGGCGGCGGCGCCGCGATTTTCACCGGGGCGTCCCCGGTGATTCATGGTCACAGCGCGCCATTGTTTGGCCGCTGTTTATAAATCACTATTAGTTTATAAATAGGGACCCGCTCGCGCTAATAAAGCCGCCCCGCGTCCGACCTGCGCGCTCATCACGATGTGCATCCGAGCAATTTAAGGTGCTCATAGTCGACCCCGGCGCGCGTAATTACTCTCTCTCTCTCTTTCTCCTTTCTTTTTTTTTCTCACTATCCTCCACGCGTCGTCGCGACCTTTAAAGGTTAAAAGAATGGCAGCTCGCACATGTCGCTGCATGCGGTGTGTAATTTTATAATAAAAATATATAAGAGAAACAATAAGACCAGTTTGACGTTGCAATGCGCGAAAATCTATATCGGGAATACGCTCGCGTCTCGTACACGGAACCCCCCCCCTCGTCACAGCCCCCTGCGAATTAAAGAAATCATTTTAAAAAAATTCTTACTCTTATATTATTGAAAAAACTAAGAGATCTGCGCAGTTTGTATGTTTGTAAAAATACATCTTCTCTCTCTCTCTCTCACATAAAGACATTTCCGCAAAACAATTCGAACGAATGTGTGTTGTCAAAGTTCGAAGAGAATAAACGAAGAGAATAAACTCACTCTCCCTCTCTCGATTTGAAATTTACATATCGAACGCGTAATTAACGCGCGAAGATACGAGAAAAGAAGATGTTAGAAAAAATTGCAAGCATCACGCCCGCAGCAGCCTGTAACCTTTCGCGATCTAGAACACGCTTTCGCATCATGAACTTTATTCAAGTAAAGCACTGAGGAGAGAGAGAGAGAGAGATCAATACGAGCTTGTACACACGCACACACACACACGCGCGCGCGCGCACGGACGCCGCTGTGATTTAGCGCGTCTGCAACCAAGTTCCATAATAAAGCCGCCGGCTCTCGATTTCGTGCTTAGTACTCAAGTCGCGGACTTAATTTCACTTGAAACCGTTGCGGCCACCCGTTTCGCGGCGCAAATCCGCTCCAATCTTGATTCCCTCCCCATTCTCGTCGATGCAAAACCGACGAGAGAGGAACGGAAACAACAGAAACGAGACCGAATTGACATTAATTGCGTAGCTTCGACGGGAGAACCGCCTTCCTTTCCAGAACGTCATCGACAAAGACGGTTTAATCCGTTCCGCGCTATCAGGCGAGTCGCTCGCGCGACGAATGACAATGGGCGGACGGATAACAATGGGACAAGAAGAAGAAGAAGAGACAAGGTTGCTCCCAGGCGCAACCTACGAGTGGAAGGAAAGGCGCCGGAGGGGGAGAGACTTGCTCAAGAAGAATCGTCGACGGGTCACTCGTGTAACCCCGCGCGCACCAAGTCGCCATCGTTCAGATTTAGAGTGACGAGGGAAGGGGTTGAAAGCAAAAGAAAGAAGAAGAGGTATGTAACGCGCTGTTGGCCTCCCGGAAGCGGAAAACGTCCGGAGTTGTCGATGACGGCGGGGGATGACCGCGAAGACATTCTCTTCTGGAGATTAGAGAAAAGAAGACGCCCGCCCGTCCGCCCGGGGAAAACGCATACGCGAGAAACGTGCGAAAGAGAAGGGAAGGACGAGACGCGCGAGAAGCCGCGCGCTCTGAACATCGAGAGAGAGAGGATTAAATAGCAAAATATCACTCAGAGCGCGTAGCTTGCAAGCTCCGGCATTTGAGAGAGAACGATGGGTGCTACGTGACCGAAATATTTACCTTGGAACCCGCGAGAGAGAGAGAGAGAGAGAGAAGAAAAAAGAGAACGGAGTAAGTATGGAAAAGAGAGACAGAGTCGGGAGAAAAAAGACGAAACGGGAACAAGAAAGACGAAAGAGAGTGGGAAAAAGGGTGAGGAACTACGTTTTCTGCTCGACCCTGAAATATAAAGGGAAAATAACGTCTAACGAGAAAAGACCTTGACCATTGACGTGCAGTTCCCGTGAGGAAACGTGCATTTGGTTTTAAAGTCCTGGTTTTAAATCGAGTTATCGATGCGCCTCGCCGGGAAACAGCTCTCCGGCAATTTGACAAATAAGATCTTTTATTACAAAGAAAAAAAAAAAATAAAAGAAAGAGAACCAAAGGCTCTATCTTTGGTTTTTGCGCGCGATTATTTTTTTGTTTTCTCAATATTCAAAAGTGACCACAGCTGTACGTACGTTTCGGCCTTGGGTCACGAGCAAACGAAAATTAATGAAAATTAATGAAAAAGGTGAATTAATGTCAAAATTGTACGAAGAGGTGTCGATAAATTATATAAATGAACAAAATTCAAATTACCTCGGAGATATTTCTTCGAGCCGGTTGTTTATATTCGAAACACATCAGTTTCAGTAAAATTTATACCGTTTTACACTAATGTCGCAGTGACCGGACATTTGTTGAAGAAATAATCATAACAAAATATTTGTACGCAAAAAGTAGGAATTCCATAATATTTCCAAAAATATCTTGAACAATATTTAAAACAGAATTATTGTGTTTAACACATCGAACAATTATTTCTTTAATAAATGTCCGAGACGTTATTAGATCCTTGTCAATAAACGGAAACTAATGAAACTCTCGGAAGAGAGATGAATTAATGTCAAAATTATGGAGAGACGTCAGTCGATAAATTAATGAAATTAAGTTATCTCGGAAATATTCTCTCGAATCGATCGCTGCGATATTTGCGGAACGCGTACACTTTTTTTCTTTTTATTAATTTAATTTAACTTTGTAAAGCCTGTGCCATTTAATATCTTTGTTATTGCGAGATCTCTATCATTTGTATTTTGCAAAAATGACGTACGAGTTTGATACACACGAGTAACGGAATGAAAAAAAAAAAAAAATTACAAGTTGGTTCGTAAGATGTAATCAGGCGGGTGTACCGTTTGAAAAAAAAAAAAAAGAAAAAAGGAACGAATGCAAATTACGCTTATTTTACATTAGCGCGATAATCGTGACGGTTTGTCAAAGACACTTGGCGGATCACGGGACTTGTTAAGGATCCAGAGTAGTAAATCCGCTATCTTCCCACATTCTTATCGCGCGACACTCGTAGTTATACTTTCCAACGTTTATACATTTTACAACGCTCCATTAACGACATGACCGCGCTAAAGCGCCCGTGCTTCACCCCTTCCGGGTTGTTTTTTTTTTCTTTCTTTTTTTTTTTCGTTGTTGGTCGTTCCTGTTTTTCTCGTTTCCGTTTCGCGGTTCTCGGGAGAAATCTCATTTCCCCTCCCCGCCTCGGGAGAACGTAACCGACCCGCATTTTCACCTTTAACGAGCATCGCGAAGAATAACGTAACGCGCTAAATTAACAATTAAGACCTAAACGGCTGGTAATTAAGCGACGACGTCGGGAAACGACAGAAGAACGGGAGCGCGCGCGCGGAGCGAGGAAACGAATCTGCGCAGAGGGGACGACGCTGTTGGGAAGGGGATGAAAGAAGAAGGAACGTAAGTGAGATCGGATATAGGGGAGGGGGGCGGGAGGAGGAGCTGCAAAGGAAAGTGGCGAAAGAATGAGTGGAAGCTTAGAAGTGATGGCGAAGTGAATTTGGCGGAAAGGAAGAAAATCGAAAACGGATATACGCGCGCGAGCGAGAGAGAGAGCGAAATATCGACTGTTCCCGGGAGAGAAGTGACAGAAAATTTACCATATCAAAGGTGGGATATGTCACGAACTGATCTATCGGCGTTTCCTCGAGCTGCTGCTTTGATACGCGCACCTTGAACGCGAGCGAGCGTTTCATGAAACAGTAAGTCCGGAGTGTAAGCAATATATTTATTGCATTACCGGAGAGGAACCTTCTTTGCGTAGGAAGAAAAAAAAAAGAGAAGACTCACGTCGAAAGAAAGACGTGCGGAAATCTGATTTATCGCGCAACGTTGGGCCGGTAAATTTATTTCGAGACGCGGACTACTTTTAAGTAAGACGAACGCATCGCGAGAGAAGTTCTGCGTCGCGATCGAACTTTGCGTTTTATCTTCGAAACTCCGCAACACCAGCTTGCAAAAAACAAAAAAAAAAAAAAAAATTTTTGTGAAATTAAACCGAAACTCGCGCTCGTCAAACCGTGTTATGCAATTTCGCGGGCCAAAAGTAGCGGAGTTTATGTAACTGCATTTCTAATTGAATAGTTTCTGATAATTAAATTGCAATGTCTATTTTGCCGGCATCGATCAATATAACGCGCGCGCGAATGAAAGTTTCTGTTTAGCATACCAAAACATTTTACTGTTTACGCTGGTCGCGGAGTTCTCTCTCTCTCTCGGAGCGATATTGATTTTCCATGTCGATACGTACACCAACTTCCGTTGAAGAGGGGGGAGTCTATTTCGGATGTAAAAAATGACCGACGGCAGTTAGGGGCTTAATTTCACATCTCATAAAACCGCTGAACGGCGGCGTCGGCGGCGGCAGGCAGCTCCCCCCGGCGGCAACGATCCGCCATTACATCAAGCGAAAACTCTGCCGCTGAGAAACGGCTTCGGCGTTCTCGTTACCGTCGCGCGCGAACAACTTTTCGCACACACCTTGTTTTCGTATGCAAGAGACGAACATTCTGTAAATAAAAGTGGAGTCGCACCGGGCGACTCTTTCCTCTCTCGTTTCACCCTCTCTCTCTCCCTCTCCCTCTTTCTCGGGTCGCAAAGTTGGTCGCATAAACCGTTTAAGCTCGACCCCCGCCGTCACATTGCGCAAATGATGCGGAGCAATTAGCCGCGATAATAACGTTTACAACTTGACACTCGGTCGCAGTGGTGTAAAATAATTAACTGTAATGGCTGACAATGAGTCTGGGCTCGAACACTTGGGGATATCACACGCTGGAGAACGGTGCGGGAACACCTACGGACCTATTGCGTATCTCTCGCGGAAACCGCCGATCGGTGCGTCAAGCGCAAACGGCGCGCGAATACATTCTCTCAGGTTTGCGTGTTTTCGCGCGACAGTAAAATTACTGTACAAATGTCGTTATTCCAGTTACAACATCACGGATTATCAGCGGCGCGTAGATAATGTCTCTCGATGAATTTGTATGATGAAAATTCGTATTCGCGCCGGGCGATAACGGGACGGACGGTTTCACGGCTCTGTGGCGCAAACCTCGCGCGCGCGGTTACCGGGGTCGGTCGCGCGTCGATACATATACGCGCGCATATTGTCAACGGATTTTAGTATGATGCGAGATCCGCGTGCTTTTATTTTTACGACGCTATTATTTCGCCATTTCTCCCGCTCTTTTCCGCGCGGAAAACAAAGTGCAAAGGGACAATCTGCGTGCGCGCTTCTCCTACGTGAATTTCGAATTTTTCCACCCGGGATCCGGGAAGTAATAACGAAGAAATATTATGTGCGGCTCTTTTATCTTAACGGGGGAATAATTTTTTTTTTTTTGTTTGTTTGTCCGGAGAGAATCTCTTGTATCTTACACGAACGTGTACACACGCGCGGCGCGCGCATACACACACACACACACAAACACGTTATGCAAAGCAATTTTGAGGAGGCAACCTAGGGGGGCTTCCTCGTGGGAGTAATTCGGGCTTGACCTCACAAATATCCGCGAGTATGTGTATAAAATGTTCCCGCACGGAAATTGGATTGTTATTTTAAAACACACAGAACGCGCGCGAGCCACACAGAAAGCAAATCCGGGGGGCCCTTGTGCCGTTCGGCCGCAATAATTTTCCGGAAGTTTCCGCGCTGCTCTCCCCGTTTGAAACGCGCGGAATGAATGCGCGCAAAACTTGTTTGAAATATGCGCGCATCGAGAGAGCGTTGCCGTAATATCGCGCAAAAAATGTGAAAATCAACGAAAGCAGATGTGAAAAATCAATATGCACGCGAATAGGTTTACATTTTTCGTCTTGCATTTGCGCGCAAAAATTATTTAGCGCGCAAACTTCAGTCGCGACGAGCGCGCGATTCCCGTCGCCGCAGAAGCGATTGGCAGATCGCTGGCGGATGGAGGATTAACAAGGTATTGTTTCTGTAATCAGAGCTACTTTACGAGCGCTGTTTTCTATTTTAATTTAGATAAGGGCACACACACAGTGGACAACGGTCTGGATGCGCGCACGGATTCTGCACACACACACGCGCGCGCAAGATGTGACGTATAATGGGTATTGATTCATGTTACTATCGGTAATTCGAAATGCATTCGAAATTGACAAATGCTTGCTGGTCGCTGCTGTGTGTTGGCAACTTTATCAATCCCCAAATGTTACGCGTCGCGACAAATAGATTTTGACTAATTTTTGTCGAACGAATCGACAAACGAGAGAGCGATTAATAAATTTGAACGCGTCGCGTTGCGCCAAGTTAACCGACGAAAACTTATCCGTTTGACGGGTGATAAAAAAAAAAAAAAAAAGAAATTGTAACGCAATCGTAATTATCATCACAACGTCACCGCCCGCTGTCGTTTAATTGACAAAGCGCAAAGATGTTCAGATTTTTGCGAATACAATGCGCGCATAAAATGCACGTGTCTTTTCAAGTGTCACGTTGCATTTTGCGTTTCAAACCTCGGAGCGAGCTCGAGAGAGAGAGAGAGAGAGAGAAAGAGGAGAAAGAGCTGTAAGTACTACATACGCGCGGAATCGATCGGCGCAACCTCGCCGGCGTTCGTGTGGGAATAATGCGGAAAAAAAATTGCACGTTCGGAACGTATGACACACCGATGGTAGAGAAAGAGAGAGAGAGAGAGAGAGAGTCTCGCGGCAGCGACGATGGTATACGCGAGATATCGCAGAAATTCTACAATAATTATACGAACGCGCCCCTGAATAATTAAGCGTATGGCAGCACTTACGATGCATTTCGCCCGGCTTGAATAGCGCCCGGTACACAGAGCATGTTTCATGAGATTTCGCGAAGCAGCGAACGTGAGAAATTCGTGTACGTCCGGCAAAGATATTTGCATTTAACACTATTTCAACATCGAATTACATACCTACGTGTTCTATAGTTTCATGTATCTTTGTGCGCGCGCGCGTGTACGCTGTATCTAAAATCCCTCCAAATATTTAAGTTGAGAAACACGAGAGAAATATATACAAGCAAGAAATATAAGCTCGCGACAATTTTCAAATAAGTTTTCCAACGACAACTTGCGCGAGCCAAATTGCGAGACATTAAGACGTGAAACATGTTTCTCTTTGTTGCGAGAGATTTAAAATCCCGACGTTCGGACGCTCTGTCAGCGAAAATCCGAACGCGAATGCGACAATTGCCAGAAACAATTGAACCATTTTTTCGAAAAAAGGCTGCAAGTGTAAATCTTCATGTAAATATATTGTGAACTCACGAAAATTAATTTAACAAAAGATAGACGTCGGTAGACGGTACTTTTTACAATATTTGTAAAGTCAATAAAATATCGAAGGAAGTCCCTCAAGTTCAGTTATGAAAAATCCGTTAAATATGTTTCATATAAGGGCGTTGCTAAATTGTTTGCAAGATATTGTGCACAATGACAAAATAATTAAATTTTAACAAACGTTTCAACAACGATTTTGTGCACAACACCTTGCAAACAGTTCAGCAACGTCCTTATATGAAACATAATTAACCCTCGGGGAACACACTGGGTCAATTTGACCCTGTTCGTCGACTTTGATTTCTTGAGAATATCAATATAAATGTTTAGCCAAAAATATTGAAAACTAAGAAAAATGACTTTTTATTCAAAATTTTTGTTTACAAAATTGTTTTTTTTTGCAACATGTTTTTTACAATGTTAATAATGTTAACAACACGTTTAAACTATATAGGGTTATTCCAAAATGTTCAAAATATATCCGAAAATTTTTTCAAGCCAATCGGACAGGTGCATTTTAAATGGTAGCATCTCAAAAAGTGACAGGGTCAAATTGACCCAGAGTGTTCTTCTTGATTGAAAAAATAGGTGTGTTCCCCGAAGGTTAACGAATATTTGTAAGGTTTTGGAAAAAGTTTTTAAATTGTTGTCGGCAGATCAATCGATAGACCACCGATGTCGATTTTTTATTAAGTCACTTCTGGTCGCAATGTGATTAACGCATGAAGATTCGCGAGTTTATTTTCGTCTTCTCGAGAGAAATATGCAACGTGAAATTTTGTTTACAACACGTGGATATTATATTCTCTCTCTTTTGGAAGCAAGTCAATGAACCGATGTGGAGAGTCACTTTTATGACAATCGACGACGGGGCGGTAGGCTTTTTCACGGGGGAACGTGAAAACAATTACAAGTAGATTAGAGCCGACAGGGTGTGTGTTGCTGTTGAAAAACTCCCATTGAGCAAATAAGTAGGTCGCCGAACGCGTGTATTGAAAAAGTTTGCAGACATTTCGCTTCCTGTTCTTCAGCGCGCGCGCGCCGCGCCGCGTTCGACGTTGTTACACGCGCGGCGGATCGCGCTGCGAAATGTTTTTTTTTTTTCAACAGAAATAAAAATTGATTAATTTCATAGTAACGTAAATTGCTCTTGCACGCGACTCTATTAGAGTTTGCATTAATGCGTATCGCGACACGCGATAAAATTATCACGGCATTTTCGTCGAGCGGAGAAGATTGTCAAGAGCGGAACTCGATTAATTTTTTTTTTCCTTCCCTCCGCAAAGATCCTTCGCGCGAATCGATAAACAGCGCGCGATTCCTGTGAAAAAAAAAAAGAGAAGAGGAAAAAATAACGTCATCGAAATGATACTTTTTATTTATCAATGTGAGAGCGCGACGTCTGCAAATTAGCGCTCGTCTCGTCGGTTATCACGACTCATCTCCAGTCGGCGCGAACGTTCGGAAACCGGACCGAACGCTTGCGCGCGCGCGAAGTAAAAAGATTGATGACGTGTCCCCGATCCGTGTATACCCTCGCGAAAACGGGCGATGCAAAAATCTTTCATGACTCGCTAATGTTTTGTAACAGTTCTTGTTCTGGCGCAAACGTTGATAGATCGTTTCATTGACCAGCGACGAGATGAAGCTCGTCCGTCGTCCGCGAGAAGAACGATCGGCGCGCGATCGGGACGCGATAGAGACGAATGAAAAAAAGAGAAAGAGGCGAGCGGAGAAAAAGAGAGGGAAGGCGTGAGAAAAAGCGAGAAAGAGATAGAGGACACGGGGGGGAGAGGGGAAGTGAATGAGGAGAGAAAATCGCGGCAAGTTTGGGGGCGATGGGTAGCGGGGTATCTGCCTATTATTCACGCGCGAGATAGGTCGAAGAGGGAGAGGGAGCGGGGGTTGATCTAGCTCGATCTATGAGAGCTCGTGGGGGTGAGGCCAGACTTGGAAAGGTAGGTTAGGGGTTCGTGGCGAATTCTTATAAATCAAAACAGACACGCTATCCCGTCTCATAGGGTGTTTCCAACCCTTTCCTACGCCCTGGCGCTCGTGCCTTCTTACTTCCTTGCTTGGCTGACTGTTGGAAGTAAAGGGAAAGGAAGGAAATAAAATATGACAAGGGCGCGAAAGCAGGTGTCACGGAGCGGAGCGGTTTAGGAAGGACGGGGGATGGTAAGTGCCGCTTCGAGATGTCGATCTCGGATGTTGTGATGTATTATTGAGTTTGTCGCGTATTACATCCCCCCCCCGCTCGGGTATCGCTGACAAGGGTGGATGTCAAGAAGGGCGGGGAAGAAAAAAAAATTGTCGGCGCGAATTGCATATCACTGCGCGCGCGAGACAATAATAATGAAGACAAGTTTATATTAGTAACTAACGCAAATACCGGCGCGGACACACGAGCTCATCGACAGACAAACAAACAAACAAGCAAGCAAGCAAGCAAGCAAGCAGGCAAGCAAGCAAGCAAGCGATCTGGTTACTCAAATAAACATAAATGCGATTTTACATCTGCGTCGGAATTGCGTTACTAAACATCAGTGTGTTCCGCGATATCGTGTAGTGATACCGGGGGGGATGCTATTGAAAACAGTTTACTAAACGCATCGCCGTAGGTTACGGTTATGCTCCATTTTGAGAATAATGTACAACCCCCCCCCGCGCGCGCTCGCATGCGCGCGCTGTTACGCCGCGCGCTCTATTTCTCTGAATAAGACATCAGCTTTGGACGTATTTGGGTAGTGAATATTTAATGTTATCGATATTGCCTTAAAAGTCGTTTGTGCGGAAAACGGAGCGTAGGGGAGGGACTGTTTAGCGCGCCGTGTGGCGGTTCCCGCGAAATTGATTCGAATTTTTCAAAACACACGTCGGGCGCGCGCGCGTACGTACGTATGTGTATTTAGATTTTATCTATCTCGCGGTTAAAAATGCAGGATACAATCTACGCGCGGGTCCGGAAACTGCGGCGGCAACGGCGACGACTCGCGTTTATGAGCTGCGCATTCTCGCGTCACACTAACGCAATTAAGAATATTGTAATCCCAGAACGTAACCCAGTTCCTCATAATTATATATATATATCTCTCGGCTTATGTGACGCGCGTAATGCAATGCGCGTAAATAAATTTGTCGAAATTATTACCCGGGCGTCCGTATCTCGTCGCCCCGCGTATCTCGGCGCCCGCCGCGTAACAATCGGGGCGGTGAAATAAAAAATTACACGTGTAACGTTACGGCCGCGCGCGAGCGCGCACAAAGCGATACATACCCGCCCGCTAAATTGTCTTGATAGCGTTAACAAGATCGTTGTTGTTGCTGAAACCGTGAATCTCTCTTTCTCTCTCTTTTCTTTTTTTTTATACATCTATCTAATCTATTCCCGTATTCTTTTTTTTTTTGTTTTTATTCTACGTGTGTCGGTTCTAATAGGTTCGAAACATGCAACCGGAAAGATGCCGCCATTAACCATCCGAACCAGGCTCTTATATCTCGGGAAACGATGGACAACGATTTTGGCTATTTCTGTATCCAGCACCTAATATCTCATAACTGACGTGTCGGAACGTGTCTTCTGCTCCGATTTGCATATGATTTATTTCAGCGGAGAGTCAACCGAGCTACATTTATTTATTGATCCGATGCTCGTATACATGACCTTTGCGCGCGCGATTAAAATTAAAAATTGATAAAGAAATAATCGGCGCGATGTCGTTTCGGAGAGGAGGGGGAAGGGGAGGAGGAGTTTTTTTTCGCGAGACGTCACTACGATTGCGCGTTATTGCACGTCACGTGTCACGTTTCTTTCCGCGAATGACAATTGAAACGTTGTCCGTAAAAATGGCCCCGGGAGGAAAAATCTAATTGCTACCGGGAAAATCGAGGGAATCGAAACATCTGCGCGATCTCTCCCGTCGCATTTACTGCGGAGCGCCAGTCACACACACGCTCTCTCTCGGAGAAGAGAAAGTACGAAGAGAGAAAACTTACGGGGGTTCTGGACGTGCCCGGGAGACGGAGGGTTGGTTCGCGTGACGACCACCGGAGGAGGCATCTTGGCGTGCAAGGCGGCGAGGCATGAGTTCGCCATGTCGTAGATGAGATAAGCGCCGTAGTATCGGGCCGCACTGCCCATTTTCAATTTATTCTTACCGGGCGCAACCGCCATTTTCGCGTATCACGGCCGCAGATACACACAGCCGCATCCGCAACCCCCCTCGGGGCGCGCCGATTACACCCGCTCTTCTTTCTCTCTTTCTCTCTTTCAGCGACGTACCGTCGCAATTATCCCGGTCGGATCTTGGATCAGATTAGAAGAAGCGCGCTGCGGATCATCGTGTGACCTCAACCTTAAGAGTGTCCTCATAATAAATTCCTCGTTCCCCTTCTGCGAACGTGGAGGCGATGCGCGCATCATTTGTTATCGTCCCGCCGTAACATGGATTTCACATTCTCGTTAGGGATAATGCGGGAGTATCTTGCGAAGCTCGGGGAGAAAATGCGGCCTCTGCGGCGTTGAATACAAATCGCGAACGATCGCGCGGTTTCTTTTCACGAGCGCGCGCCGCGCAAATTACAAGAGCGAAGAAAAAGAAAATACGCGACGTATTTATTTAATGAACTTTCTAAGCACATAGGAGGTAACTCGTCCCGACGACCTGACATTTTTGTATTAAAGAAATAATTATTATTAATTTGAAAACGGCCGGTGATTAATAAAAATTAAATGGATCGGACCTTCCAGCCTTTTTTGACTGCAGTTGGAGGCAGTTAATGAACAAAGCAATTTATTGTAATATAAAATAAGAAATTTATTATAATGGGAACGTTTCGATCTCTGATTTAGATCATCTTCAGCCACACCGAATAAAAAAAAATACAATAAATAAGAAAATTACAGAAATATAATAAATTTGTTATTTTATATTACAATAAATTACTTTGTTCATTAACTGCCTCCAACTGCAGTCAAAAAAGACTGGAAGGTCTAGTCCATTTAATTATTATTAATTATTATGTATGTAAATATTAAATCGTAATAACAATTCTCCTGGTTACAATTTGTTTTTTCCTGGGTGGGTTTCCTGGATTCTAAACTCAATCAGTTAAACAGACAATCGGATAAAAATGAGGAGAATAAAAAAAGTAATAAATGAGACTCGAGTTTTGCACGTTTCGATCGTTTGTCTTTTCCCTCGACTTGGTAAATCTCATTTATTATTTTTCCGCAGTGAGACTCGCTCCGATGTTCTACTTAACTATTGGATTTGTTGTCAATTATTTCTTGAATAAATATTATTATCCGGTTATTGGGGACACATTTCGCCTCATCGCGAGATTCATCAATTTTTGCGCGTTGCGATCGTTTATCTTTTTTTTTTTTTTGTTATTACTAAATCACATTTATTATTTTTCCACCAGTGCTCCCGATTGTTTGCTTATTAGCTATCGGATCTGTTATAATTATTTCTTTAATAAACGTCCGGGAACACTTTACCTCCCGTATAGCGCGCCTTGTACGTTTCGCGGGCGCGAGCGAACAAGCGCGCGCGATAACGCTAAATTAATTATCGCGTTAATATCAGCTTCCTACACACAACACAATCAATACTATTCTCTCGATATTGCTGCTTTCGCGTGTTGAAACATTCAAAACTTGGAAGCGATAATTTCGTTATCGCGCTTCAAGCCGCCGCGCGCTACATCGAAGCGCTGATTAGCGCAGCTTTCAAGACACTGACAACCGATCATTAATTCTGCGTGTCAAAGGTAGGCGAAATAACCGATATCGCTCGTAGATCACACACACGCGCGCGCGCGCGCGCGGCACAGTTTGATTCTGTATACCGGCGTACGTATAACCGCGACGCGAAATACCAACTCTCGGGAAACTAATTATCTCGGGCGCGTGCAAGTATTGCGCGTTCTTGCGTTCATTCTCGTCGTTCGTGCAACGACGTGAAGCGCCAGTACGTGATTTCACGAATACACTGGGCGCGCTCGATCCGTGGCTGAGGCCCCAACGACGACGGGATCGGTGGGCTGGGCAGTCGAACGGAAACGGTGCGGTTCCGGAAGCCTGAACCGGAAGCGTCACGAGTCAACGGGCGCCTCTCTGATTGCGCGCTCGCGGTCACAGTCTGTGTAAAAATGCGCGCACTTACCGGACTTGACCGCACTCTCGATCGCAGTCGAAAATTCAAGTCCGTCCCCTTCCCTCTATACGATATCTATCCCGCAACAGTAAGTCCGATATGATCCGCGAGCGTTTTATACGCTCCCCCCCCGCGACGAAATTGAATTTTCCACACGCGGCGCCAAGAAAACGCGTTTAATAAACGTTACATTCGCGTTCGAGCTGAGTTTTTAATTGGCCGGCGTACAGCCGCGCACTGACTTCATATTGGTGTGGCAATGGGAATAACTCCCGGCCGCTCGGCGATATATTATCACACGCCGCGCTTGTGCTTCCCGGAAACTTGATACGAGCCGCCGCTACGTAACAATAGGCGAAAACGGGTCGCTTTAGTCGGTCAATTTTGCTCCGGTCGGAGTTTCGCCGCTAAATAAATTGCCGCATATTCAGAAAGATGTTAGGAAACAAAAAAAAAAAAACCTCGCGCGAATTAATCCCTCGGACCCCGGCGGCGATAACGCGCGCGGAATTGCGCGCGTACCTCGTTGGTACATTCGTTAAAAAAAAAAAATAATTTACACGGGCGATTATTTATTCCCAATAAATGTTTTCCCAGCGTGTCGCAATGTCGAGAATGTGTGATGTCGTGCACGTTGCAAAATAGATGACGGATTATTAAACATTCAAGTGACTAAACTCCCGTTTAATGTGACCGTGTTTAGTCGCAAACGAAAAGAGCCGACATTCTAAAAAAAATATCATCACGATGTAACAATAGGTTGCACATTACGTAGTGAAAATAATAATATTGTACACGCCGTGCGCGGGAAGCTAAGTTAAACTTGTTTACTTCGCGTTGATGATGTGTAATTTCGCGTGTTAACGTTTTTATAAATTCAACCTCATTTTTTTTTTTTTTTTTATCTCTTTCTCGTCGCCAAGAGAGAGAGACGGAGAGAAAGAGCGCCGGAATTACGCGCGCGGATTTCGCGTGCGGAATTATGAGGAATCGTCCGTATTGATTTCCGAGGCGTTACAATTGTATTGTTGAAAATTTTAAGTAGCTTGGCGGTAGGCCAAACGTCTATAAATCCGCATTTGTTAATACGCCGCCTTGCATTTGTTTAACGTTACTTATTCGCGTTCGCGTTCCCATACATTGCGCCCATTGTCTCTCTTTCTCTCTCTCTCTGTCCGGCGCTTATTTCGAAAATTGTCGCGAGAAGGATTATAAATGTACGGCATTTATCACACGTAGAAAATTTTGGAAAAGCGCAAACACGCACTTGGAGATTTATCGCCGTATTTAACTCCGATTAACCGACGTAAGTATGCAATCATTATTAAAAAATATACCGATCGCGCCTTTGATCTAACGTTATTTATATTTTTTTTTTTTTGTTAAACGGAGAAGTCCCCACCGCGAGGTTTTCCATCACGGCGAACAATTAAGTTCATAAATTGCGTTTCAATATTTCAACGAAAGTAACGTTTATTTTAACGAGTTTTGAAGATTACACACGCACGGTCAAAAATGCTCGGCGATACGAGATTTTGAAGTCCATTGAAGCAAAATGACAATAACACGCGCGCGATTTCGAAACAATAATCGTTATCGGGGAATTACAACATTTTCCGGAGCGCGCGAGCGATATTTTATTTCACTCTCGGCCTTTGACACGCAACAAAGCAATTTTGTCTCTACTTTGACGCCGCGTTATATCCGCAGCAAAACAAGCAATATTAATCCGATCCCGAATAGTAGATGCGCTTTGTGGGCGCGCGTGCAACTGTTGCGCCGGACAGACGCAGCAACGGATTGCCGTATAAAAAATGTAATTGCAGTCCCCCCGAAAATAATCTCGCGAGTGCGCCGCGCGCGTTCAGTTTTCGCGTGCGCGCGGCGTTTCTTTTTTTTGTTTTTGTTTTTGGTTTTTTGTTTTTTTGTGTTTTTGATGTTGTTTTTTATATCCGCGACGCGCGCGGTTGACCGTCCGTTCCGTCTTCAATAATTAATACGTTCATATCCGGTTATGCGGATGCGTTCTATGCGCATTCCCTATGCATTCTCCCGCCGCGCACAATCCGCCCGAATAATCATCGTCGTCGGATCCACACGCGCGCGCGCCGTATATGCTGATCATTACCAACTGTAACCGACGCTTCTGCAAACAATAGGCATCGTCGTACGGTCATGCTTGAGCTAGCCGCGCCGCGCAATTATCGGAATCGATTATCCATCGAGTGGAACTCGCCGAAACGCGCGCGCGAAAGTCGCCTGGGTCTTCATTGAGCGGAACTGAAATTCACATTCGAGACTTGCAGCACGCAACTGTATTACGTTTGATTTCGCCAATTCGTTTCGCGTTCGTTTGAGAACGGTCGAAGGTAAACTGCGTAGGTGTTCGCGGACTCTCGTCGGACTCTCTCGTCGTCCGGCCACCGTCGGAGACGCCCTCGTCCGCTCGCTTATCGCTCGCGCGTTATATGCATAAAGACCGTGTGCGCAAATACCAGCGAAGTAATCGCGACGAGCCAGTCTCGCGCGCGCTCGCTTCCAATTTTTATATTCGGCGAACACAAAAGAAAACGAGAATAGAAAAATGTGACAAAAAACAGTTTCGTTACACGTCCACGTAGTTCATTGTAAAATTACAATTGCAAGGAATATAAATCGGAGTGAAATAGTAATGGACATTGCGCAATATAATTGTCGCTCGATGTAGGTCGCCTTTTCTCTTACGTGTTACAACGTTGAATGGCAACAAAAAGCGAAGAATGAGAGAGAGAGAGAGAAAAATCATTGGATTTTTGAATAAAACTTTTCTAATTTATATTAGACGTAGATAGGTAGACCCCGTTCGCGCGCGTGCGTGAGAAAATATGTAAAAAAAATTTTTTTCTGATGTATAAAAAAAATTTCCGTGCGAAAAAACTGCTTTGCGATAAGATAATTCTTATCGAAGCCGAGAAATTCAAATTCGCTTGAATTTGTTTTAAACCGGTGCTATTCATAAACACACACACACGCGTCTCAAGCGAGCGGCGCGTAATAACAACGCGAACGAGTATGTAAAACTTATATTTGCAATGTGCAATGTCACCGTCTTCTGTCTCTCTCTCTCTCAAATTTGTTTAGCAATTTAAACAGAATAATATCTTAACGAGACGTGTATTCTACCTCCGAATATTCTCGCGAGTGGATTCCAACTCGGAATCCACTTCTCTCTCTCTCGCACGAAGTATTTGCCTTGTTCGCGAACAAGAGATTCAATTTTGTCCCCGGTATATATGTCCCGTGTGTGTGTGTGTGTGTTTCTTTTTATTTCGTTTTTACATTTTATCATATCTCGCGCCGGCGAACGCGCGCGTCGAGTCTCGTCGACCACTTGGAGAACGAGCGCGCGTCTAAGTGCGGCTTCTTCGTGCGTCACAAGGCGACGGGCGCGTATCGTATCGCGAGAGAAACGACGCGGCTTGGTTACAACGTCGACAATGGCGCGGGACAGGAAGGTGGCCGTATCAAATGCAAACTTAACGACCGACACAATGCCACACACACACACACACGCATTCGCGTGTCACTTCCGTTCGCGAAACATTTGACCGCGACGCGCTAATTTCATCGGGAAACGTCTCGCGAATCGGTTGTTCTCGGACTGTCTGCGACGCAGACAATTGCGAGGCGTTAGAAGATGCCACGAAGTCGTCGTGTTGTGACCGACAGGTGACATCACGAACGCCGTTAGAGAACCAAGGACGAACGCAAAAGCAATTAGGCCCTAAACGCGTAGATCTGTTGCAAGGTTTCAAAATTGCACAGTCTGATGGTCTCATTACGCTCTTGAATGTTAGTTTTATCCCCCCTTTTTTTTTTTGTTCTTTTTCAATTAACTCTCGAACGTGAAACTATACAGTGCGATATTACAGTCGAGGTAACAATTTCCAGAAAATTGAGACCCGACCCCGGAGATTCCTTTTTGACTGTTTTCTCTCATTCTGAAAAATCGGTTATATACGTTCGAGCAATAAATCGGGTACGTGTGTAAGTGTAAACGTGGCGCATTGGAAGGCCTTCATGCGCCCGAGTGCACGACAGAGCGGAGCTCTGTATATACGTACGATAATACGCGAGTATTATCGAGTTTACTGCATGTTTCTCTCGTGCTTCGAGAGCGGAATACTGGCCACTTGTATTTTTTTTTTTTATTTTGCATGCACAAAAATTACAAGAGTTTTGAAAAAGACGGTATGTTGTAAAAATCTTAAATACAGTTCGCGCGCGCGCGCACACACACACAGTTGACCCCGCGCGAAATGGACTCCATTCGCTCTCGCGGAGATATGATAATTTCGCTTGTCGCAGTATAACGCCGCGATTATGAATGCATATAGTGATTAATATATACGATCTGCAGTGTCCAAACTCATATAGTCATCAGCGGATTAAATGAAAACGGAAATGACGTCAACATTGTTCCGAAATTAGATGCGCACAATGCACGTATATAAATATACGTGAGCGCACGTGAGCCGGGGACATTGTTATTCCCCGGTGCGCGACGCTCGACCACGTTACAACGCTAATTTCAAAGCGCGTGTGCCGTTAGCGAGTTTGATGTAATTTATGATCGCGAAATATAGACGCGATCAGATCGCATTCGTGCGCGGCCTGTACAAAGGATATTTAAACGAAGCAATCAGACAAATGTGGGCGGGATTGCTGGATTTTCTCCTCCCCCCTTCCCTTTCCCCTCGGCGTGTTTCCAACGACGAATGTGAAATCGCGTCCGAGCCCGCGAATCGTTCGTGTGTTGTTCACAAACGAACAAAACCTCTCCCCGTCTCGCGGCGTTAATTTTTGGCCGGAGTTATCATCCTCGCAACATCAACGATTTAATCTATGCCGCGCGCGTTTGCATCGTCCTAGCGCTTAAGCTGTGCTCGTAAAACAATCTTTAATATCCATTATCCGGAATCGATATCAGGTATCTCGAAACTTTCGGGAAGAGGAGGAGGTGAGAGGAGGGAGGATGGGCCACTTGGCGTTACGGTGCATTTAATTGCCGAATGATCGTTAGAAAGACTATGAGACCGCGAATTAATGTCGTAGATGCATTTATCGGCTCGGAGGACAGACGGCGAATATAGGCTAATGGTTAAACTTGATTATATTACCAGTCACAACTCGACACTTACGTAGTTAACAAGACAATCTCTTTATGCGATACACGGCCCGTGCACGGAACGGCGTTTAACTTGCAAAATTCGCGCTGTTGATCCACGGTTCGATGGTGAACGCCCCCTCCCTCCCCCGATGACCGGACATTTGTTAAGAAAACAATCATCAAACGCGCAGTTGTGGCAACGACAATTCCCCAATGTTTAGAATATGTTTTTTAAGACGTGTTGAAAAATATTTAGATCTCGTAAATATTAGTCGCAACAATTTTCGAATGTTTTAAATATTTCTTGTTTTTGTTTCTAACTTTACTACACGCGTAGAAATGTCGTAATTATATCTTTAATAAATGCCCGACCAGCGGCACTCGTCCGGTCACTTTTGAACTTGAAAAATTGTCGGTGTCGATTTCGTGTATTTTCTCGCGCTCAAGGAAAACATTAACCGCTTACAAGAGTTCGTACAATCACAACTTTCTTTTCGCTTATACGTACAAACGGTCTCACCCCCACCAACTCCATCGACTCTTAATGCAAGGAAAATTTCCCAGAAACTTTGACGGATTTCAATAGCGACGAAGAAAGAATTCCGTCTCTCTGTTTTCTGTCTCTCTCTCTCTCTCTTTCTCACCTAGCGTTTGAAAATATTTCTACGGTACGGTATATTTTTTTTATCCCCTTCTTTTTTTTTTTTTTTTATACCACCAGTTGCACTCGAGGGGAGTTGCTTTCCCTTCATATCGGATTGCATAAACGTCTTCCGAAGTCGTTACAAGGCCGCTCCGCGGATGTATTGTTCTCGGATTCTTAGGCACGAATACACACACTCGTTCCCGTTCGTATGTTACAATTCTCACGAGCGAGCGGCGCGGTGTGTCTCTCTTTCTCTCTCTCTCTCTCTCGCACACCCCCCTTGTATTTCCTCCAGAAACTTCATCCCTCTAGACTTTCGCACGTATACGTATCCACTACTCACCACTTACGCGAATACACTCAACAGGTTACTGCGCCCACAGAACTTACTGCTTACCGGTGTATTCAGCGCGTATTTCGTTTTGTTTCTGTAATATACTCCGCGTTTTCTTGAGGCGAACGAGACGATTGGAAAAGGTAAAACTAAATGGAAAAAAGTTGGCGCCGACGAAATTGGAAAAGGGCGCGGCGAGGGTCCGAACTCTAAACGCCAGTCGACCGGATTAAATAACGGATCCTTTGTGTTAAGCGACAATTTATCGTTGATTTAGTTTGCGCGTCCGGTAATCAGAATAAATTTCTGCTTATTGTAAAGAGAAAGAGAAAAATTCTGCTAAATAAAAAAACAATAATAACACTACGCAAATATATCGTCAAGAAATTACACGTTCAATTGTTGTAATTGTCTCTGAGACGCAAATTGTTTGAGGCGAATGTCTCGCAGTTTGCTGGACGAACACGTTTATTGAAGAAATAATTAAAGAAACCTAATAATTAAAAATATATTTTACAAATTAATTAAAACACACGGACAATTGTCACAATTAAGATTTGCGCGTCTAACAATTATTTCTTCAATAAATGTCCGGCCATTTTGGCGCGCGCTCGTCGGGACATTTTCTTTGGACCAAGTATTCTTAGAAGTTGCTCATTTACTTCTTCCGCGAGAGATTTTCTCAAAAATTACAACTTCGCAGAGACTTTAACAGAAGATTGCGTTCTCGCTTCGGGGAATATCGCTGATACGCCCGCCGAAATCACAAATGCAAAATTCCGATCGATGACGGGTGGAAGAAGACGTCCAAAATGGAGTCGGCGGGAGACGGTAATTGAGCATTGGTTACAGATTGTGACGAGAACGGAACGGTCGGAATACGAGGGGGTAAGGGGAGAGGGAAGAGGGAAACCGGATACAGGATCGAAGATAGAGAGCCCGAAGGGGCGAAGATAGAAGAAGAGCGAGTTTCGCATTAGGAGTAATAGGCATTATCTCCATCGATCCCCCGACTCGCTATCCCGCTTCTACCACCTTCGCCCCGTCACCCACCGTCCCCCGGGTGATTGGTTCGTTCGAGCTAGCTAGCCGGCGAAAAAACGCATGGGAATTCCGTCGGCCGGTGGGCACGGCATCCTGATCGCAAAATGCGGGCTCGTGAGGAATCAAGAGAGAGAGGCGTACGTGACGCAAAAGTGATGGAAATATAAAAGTAGTTTTGATTTTCGAAGAAACTACTTACTGTAGTTTAAAAATTGAACGAATGTAATCGCCACGCACAGAGACATTCGGAGAGAACGTGCGCTATCGGGACATTAGGACCAGAAAAGTTTTATTAGTTTCCGCAAATCACAGAGATGTGTGTCGCGGTTCAACATATCCGCAACTCCTCCTCCTCCTCCTCCGAATTGATCAAAGCGCGGGTTTCAAAATTCCTCGATTTTACGGGCTTCAACTCGACGGCAGTTTCCCCCCGGGGAGGTTCTCCCTGCAACGCGTCCGTCCCGCCAACAACGCGCGGTAACTAATCAGTATAAATTAGGGCGTGTCGTTACACACAGAACCTCAAAGTCAACGCGGCAACGTACACACGTAGAGAGAGAAAGAGAGAGAGAGAGAGGGAGCGTGATATCGCACGGTAGTTTTTACGACAGTTTTACCACTTTTCCGTCACTGCACGGCTGCCGCGCGTCAGGTGGAAGAAGGATGACGGTGACTAATTGTCGTAAAGGCGATCATGATATGTCCCGGCTCGTAAATCTGATTGGCTACGCTTGCTCACCCCCAATCTCGCCAACGAGATCGCCGCGCACGTACGTTCCCCAATTCGGGTCGAAATTTTAGACTCCCCGAAATTACTCGCGAGTCTTTTCCCGAGATCCGAGAAGATAATGTGTTTTTTTTTTTTGACTTCCACATCGTTGAAGAGGCGAGCGGAAGACCGGCGATCGAACGTCTTCGAGCGGAAAAATGTTAAATCGTCAAGGTGTGAGAAAAAAACTATCGCGTAATAAAATCGCGAACAATCCGGATTGTGTATCGATTGCGCGAAGTCTATTTTTCTCCATAGCGCGGCAATTTGCGTTCGTTGAAATAAATATCAGTGCGGTTTTTGCCGCGTTATAAAATAACTATGTACGTTGCAACACAACGGGAGGTTATTTTTCTTCGCAAAAAGTCGAAAAAGTATCCATCGCGCAACGTGTGTTCGGACAGAGAGAGAGAGAGAAAGATTTGCATATATTCGCAGTATAAACAAATCTGGCATATGAGAGATAGAGCGGTCAGGAGGTGTGGAAATGTAATCTCGACGTATTTCATCTAAGTCCGGTTGCGCGCGCGCGGGGGAAAAAGTAATTGGGTGCTATCATGAAGGACTTTACATCGCGCCGCACGCGATAGCGAAGCTTACATCGACGGGGAAGGGAGGGAGAGAGGGGAGAACGAAAACGGCAAGAAAACGGCGGACCAATGGGCAGAGAAAATCGAAAAGAGCGGTGACGAAATGCGGATCCGCCATCTTTGCCCGGTATATATTCGGTTACATCTCTCGGTTGCATTCTGAGGCAACCGAAAGATAGCTCGGGATAGGTAAATGCGACGCGCCGGCAGCATTTCCCACATCCCCAGACAAGGCAACTCTCTTTCTCCCTCTCTTCTCTTTTCCCCCTCGCATTCTCCTCCCCCGCGTCTTCTCATCGTCTACGACGTATCCGGTACTTCTCAATAAGTAGGTCTCTATCGCGAGATAATCTAGAGCACCCCCGGTTGAGATTATTACGGCGCTCTCGGGGTACGGCGGCGGCTCCTCCCTTCCCCTCTTCCCCCCAATCTAATAATCCGAGTTGTCTCTCTCTCCTCCCTCCCCCGAATTCATTCCCGCGAAGTGGAGATTGTCGCTAACCAGCGTCACCTTTCGTTCGAATTTCCATTTTACCGGGGGATGAAGTTTCTGCGTATCGAGGCGCGCGCGCACGTACGTTAAGCCGATTTAAAGTTACACATCCGGATTTATAAATAGTCCGGAGAGAAATTTCGGAAATCTTGAGAAAACTTTTCTCGCGAAGCGAACGTGAAATGTAACGCGCACCCTATGTACGTGTGTAATGCGCATATGTATATATATAGACACACAGCCGTCTCGAATTCGCCTTCTATAATTAAATGGCAAACGAACTTCCGCACGTTTCCGAAGCGCCCCATGAAATTTTAGGTGGAATATTATAGAACTCGTAAATAGTTCGGATATCTCTTCTCCACGTTGTAGATTCTCATTGAGAATATCTGTGTGTCCCTTTCGCGCGCGCGCGCGAGGGCTCGTGAGTAAATTACACTTCCAAACAACAGATACGCGGGGACTGCTAACTTGGTTCTCGCGCGAACGAGAGATCTTATTAGCGAAGTAAGAGCCGCTTCTTCGTCCGACAACTCCGCCGGAGAGGAGACACGCACGCGACGCGGCTAACGAAGTACCCGAAATTTTTCGCCGAAAGTGTGTACGTGTGTGTCCGACGTATGTACATCTCTTGTTAGTCGCGAGAGAGTAAAGAGGACGTCACACAGTTCTTGGCGCGAAGGATAGTTTCCGCGCGAAGAGATAACGCACCCTTCTACCCCCCTCCCGTGGGGGATAATAAATACGCAAATAAACTTTTCTCGTTAACCTATCGGACTCAATAGAGAGGAGGACTCGGACGATCTTCGTTCGGTGGGATACGCGTGCATCAGATAAAACGCTGTATTTTGCGGATGATCGTGTGAGAAAGTCCTCGTCGTCTCTCTCCCGGGAGAGAGACGACGCAGCCTCTCGACTAATTGCGAGGCTGATATAGATATAATGACATAAACTTGGCGCGAAAGTTGAGGCAAGTTGCGAACTTTAACGGGAAATAATCCGCGCGCGTTATTCCCGCGCGTTATAATTGGACAACGCGTTGGGCGGAAATCGCGTCGCGATTTTTTAATTTTTTTTTCTATTTGAGCGGAAATCAAAAAACTCTCCGTCGACTTGAGCGCGCGATCTTACGTCGACTTTCGATCGATTCGTCGAATAATGGCGTCGGGGCTATATACCTGGGGTTGTGTTAATTAACGCACACGTGAGCGCGCGGATGAAAATTTGCATTCTATTCTGCTTTATAGAGATAATGTTGTTTTTTTTTCTTTTTTTTTCCTTTTTTTTTTTATTCACTTCCGCGCCGCGCGGAACTTAATTAACTCTTTAAAGCAATCCCTTCCCCTCGCGCATTTTGAATAAATTTGTCGACGGGATCTTTCTATGAACATATTTGCGACAAACATTGTATTAAAGGCTAAACCGCAAGGTACGTCGTGGTTTTAAAGCACCTACTGGATAATTCAAACTATTTCGAAACTTTCAACGCTCGCCGCTTTAGTCCTTGTACTGCAGTTGTAGAAGAAAATATGTCGATACTTTCAGCCTCTTCTGACCTTGATATTACTGCCAATGGGCAAAAATAAATCGTTGTTGAATTTGTTGTTTGTCAATTAAAAAAAAAAAATCTTTTTGACGCGCGGATTTTCCGGAAGTTGTTATCTCGAGGACACGTGATACTTGTGTATCTCGCGTGTTTGCGATAAAATTCAAAAAAAAAAAAAAAAAAAGATACGTCGATGCTTCCGATTACAATAGAAATTACGTCATCAAATTTGTCATTGCATTACGATCGTTTTTTTACACACGCGCGCATTTGCTGTCATCTCCAAGATAATAACACGCGTCTTTTATGCATTTTGCGATCGACAAGAAACCCGTCATCGATATCTCTCCCTCAGTCTTCCGACGTTTATTACAATGGAAAAATACGTCGTCAAATTTGTTATTATATACGTCGCAATCTTTTCGACGCGCGCGGGAAGTTGTTGTTACCGTCTCGAAGACAATAATAATACACACGTCTTTTATGCATTTCGCAATGAAAAAAGGAAACGCGTCGACAGCCTTCCGATATTTATTGCAACGGGAAATACGTCGGCGAATTTGTTATTACATTAAAATTCGTTTCGACACGCGGATTTGCTGGATATATTGTTCCTATCGCGGGGGGAGGGAACAATAACACGCGTCTTTTATGCGTTTCGCAATAAAAAAAAAAAAAGACTCGCGCTCCGAAAAGCATAACTTCGTACTTTTGTCCCGCGCGTTTTCTCCTCTCCTCTCGCAAAAAAATTGAATTTCCTGTCGCGCGCGCCGGTACACGTCATTGTTTTCACTCGCGACATGTTACATCGGTAACGCCGCGTTAGGTGAATGTGCTATAATATTAAGTGGTATCTTATGTAGCACCTAACCCACTCCTCCTCTTCAAACGTCGAGCACTTCGTTCCACCGTCCCCTTCATTCCGTGTTCTTTCTTCCCGCCATTACCCTCCCCCCTTTCGTAATCTATATATAATATATACGTGTATAACATTCTCTCTGCGTCTGTGTCTTCGCCTTCTTCTGAAACGTAATTTAATTCGTCGGTCGGAGCGGAGGCATCAAAATATTAGCATATTGATCAGAGCCTATCCCCCTCGCTCTCCTTAAATCCACGAGCGAGTAAAACGCACTTAATGCGAGCAACCACTTTGTGCAACCGTGTTACCGCACAACGAACGCAATATCCGCCGCGCGAGTAAACCGACGTTGTATTCGTTATCTGACAAGTTTTTACAACGCGCATAAAGAAGAACCGGGGGACGTTCTTCTTCTTCTCGTTTTACAAACGAGAGACAGGCGTCTCGAAAGTGGCGACAATGCGCCGCACCGTGTGAAATGGATATATATGTATGCGCATTGTGTGCGCTTCTCCGGCCGACTTCTCCGCGCGTTACAGCTCGCGCAAATAATCTTTGCGCGCGCGCAGGAGGGACAGAGCGAAAAGATTCCTTCCGCACACGCGGATTCTCGCCTTCCGGGGGGAGAGAGGGTGGTTTTAGTTTTGCGGCGAGCGTGAAAAAGAATTGAAACGTCATTCGAGCCGGGTCGAAATAAATTACGTGCTGGTTATAGAGTGTACATAGACCCTCGATATTGCGTGTCACGACGCTTTTATCGAGTTTATACTGCTTTAGGAAACGCGCGCGCGCGAGAGAGAGAACACTTGGGAATGAAATATACGTTTAAAATGAACTATAAAACAATCTTAAGTGCGCGAAGAGAAAATATTTATATTAAAAGAGAAAAAAAATCACACGCCAGCCGCTTGTGTGTGTGTTTTTTTTTCATCGTAATACTCGCGTAATCGAAAAACTTTAACTGTAATGCGTCTTTAAACGATTTCGCGGCAATTACGGCACGCGGGCGAAATATCCGTAAAATCCCTCTGTGACGCGGGAGGGATTCTCATTGAGGGATGCGACGCGTACGGCAATAATGAATTTTCAAATATCGACACGTGAACGCGCCTAATGATGGCGCGTTTCAGCGCTCGCGGGGACAACGGGGGCTTTTGAAGAGGTTTACCCGCACACACGCTAGCCCTTTTCAAACGACCCTCCGAGCGACACGCGACCTTCCGATTAAAGCAAATTTTACGGTAGAGATAGTTTTCGCGTTTGTAATATTTCGCAGTCGTTTTTCTCACAACGAGACGGTACACACAAGATAGAATCTAACGAAACGTCACGAATGTGCAATCGGAGGTTTTAGCAGATTGAAAGAGACGGGAGTAGATTACTCACACACACACACACATTTACATTTCTCGAACCATTTCTCTTTCTCTCTCTCTCTCTCTCGACAGAAACGTCAAATGGATCTTCGTACGAAAACTGATTAGCGGAGAAAACGGTTCAATGACATTTCGAGTTAAATTGGAAGTAATATCGACTGGCTGCCACACACTTGTTTTTCCGACAAAATAATTCAGACGTATTTAACGATGCTTTTCGACGCAAATTAAATGCTGAATGTGTATATTGATAAACACATTCTCGCAATAATAATATCAATTAGCGTCATTTAAAATACGTGGCTTATGCATATGATCATCATACATTTTTAATTTTGTTTTAAACGACGCGCGGTAATAACTACACGCGTGTGCGTGCGTGTTTTATTTGTGCGGTCACAAAGGGGTGTGTAACTTTTTCAATATGCCGCATTATAAATGATCAAACCGCGTTTCGCGGATTTGTGAAATTTTTATTAACTCGCGTCGCGGGGGGGGGGGGGAAATAATGTTTGACGTTTGCCGGTGAAATATAACTTCCCCCTCCTCCCTCCCCACAAAGGAAAATAAAAATAATGAAACGCCGGGGGGTGATAGAGCGTCGAATTAAACTGAAAAGTGGGGCGCGACCGGATTCCGATTTTTTGCTCGTATAAATCAGAGAGCGTCTTGGCGGTATTATTACTAGTACATCACTTGGTCACTCAGGCAGTCGATTTCGATGGCACGTCGAACGAAACGATTTACGGTAGGTCGTGCATCTCGAGGTGCGAGAACTCGACCCGGCCGGCGAACACGACTTCCGCATCCGGCTTACAGCTGCTGCTTTATAGGGTAGGTAGGTGTGCGAGGAAGTGCTCCCAGTCGCCCGGCCAACCAGCGCCGCGCCAGCCAACCGGTCAGACTGCCAGCCAGCCAGCCAGCCAGCCAGCCGACACACCATAGATACTATACCACTTTGACGCCCGCTGGTCGGCGAAGCGTCTACCATTAACGGAGGAAAACGAAGAGGAACTTACCAGTCATAGTTCCTGCGTAACATCCTCCCGTGCGCTGGCACTAGCGCAGTCGTACCGGAACTAGAGCATTTCTTGCTCTAAAAAAATCGAGCGAAGTGCAGAACGATTATTGGACCGGATAGAAGCTCGGGAGAAGATTAGATACGGCGAGGCGGTTAAAGTAAACATTTTGGAGATGAAACGAGATGATTTGTCGCGAATTTTTAATAATAAAAAAAAAAGAAAATGACGATGTAAAAATAAATATATTATTTATATTATCGTATTTTCGAGAGAGAGAGGTCCGCGATGTAATACACATTTTAGCGTCGATCGAATTTTGCGCCCTTTTTCGCCCCGGATCGTCTTTCGCGGACGAGTCTTTTTGATGCCAAATTTTAGATTTATCCCTCTCGGCGAAAGGGGGTCAGATTTTGCTCCGGCATTTCGACGGCACTCGGCCAAGTTGCACGCAAACCCATGCGGTTTTCCACGTGTATACTGCGCGACTTCACGCTGTAAAGGACGGTAGAGAAAGGGACGGGAATTTCGGCGAAGATTCCGATTCATACTTCGTCCACTTCCGCGATGGCGCGCTTCTTCTATGTATCCCGGCGTCGTCGCCAGTATTGCCCGCTCTCCTCCTATCCCTCCCGTCCCTCGGGAGCCGTACACGTAGGTATCGTCGAATATTTCGAACTCTTTGTCCGCGACAATGTCTTTTCTCTTTCTCCCTCCCTTTCGCGCGCGCGCGCGTCCCCGCAGCCGTTTCCCTCAATCTCCCTCGCTGTAGTGCGCCATTTGAGGGTGCAAGGGAGTAGTGTACGAGTCCGCTTGATATTACCGCGCTCGGTTTTTACGGGAAAATGGGTTCTAAGCACCGACGGCGGACTCGTTCCCGGCTAAAACAATATCATTTCATCCCCCGGTACCTGACCCCGCCACACCCCCGTTCCGCGGATCGCTTGTTTGGCCGCGACAGGTACTGCCTCGACTTTTCGCATCGCATCCCATCGGCGAACTACGAGCAACCCAGCTATTCGGTCCTCTGGGTCACGACCATACCAGAATCCGTACGACTGAACGGGCATAGATAGAGAGAAAGAGAGAGAGAGAGAAGGTGAGGGTGAGAAAGAGAAAGTACCGTTTTACGAGTTTTCGTTGCCACTGGGAATAGACGGATCAGTCGTTACGCCGCTCGGCAAATGTTATTCCCGAAGTGAGTATCCCGTGGTATGTTCCCGGCCATCTCCGCGGAGGAAGGACTGATAATCAATTTTGCAACGAGATTCCAATTCGTTTGCGACGCATTTGGGGCCACGAAAACGTCGTTAGCCCGACCGGCTCTCGTCCTCATTCTATTACAGCGAACGGAAGTTTTTCGGTCTCACTTTAAATCGTTTAGATTTGCGCGACATCGCCGCTGACGATGGATCGCCCGTAGTTTTTTCCCCCCCCTCAACGATTATGAGAACGTAATTAACGGAACCACTTGCGAAAGAGAGAGAGAGACAGAGAAAAAGACGCGACTCTAACGCGACTGTGTGTGTGTGTGCGTCTCAAACGCCCGATGATTGGCACTTTAAAGACCTGTCAATTTTTTTTTCCCAGAGCGCCACCTAAAGAACTCTAAAATAATGGCGCCATAAAAAAATCCAATCTACTATACTGTCAGATAAAAAGGTAACCATAAACGAAAATGTTAACAACTAGACTACAATCATTAAGTGCCAATCATTGGGGGAAATTCTAAAAGTTCGGTTCGTCTCAAGAAGTTTATTCGTTTCCGAAAAGTCATTTTGAAATCGACAGCGTTTTTGAAGAAAAACTTGTTACTGATGTAAAATTACGTCTATATATTAATTCTATATTTTCAAAGTATATGTTTAACGTATTAATGAAAAATTATTAATTAAAAAACTATATTAATCAATATAAAAAAATTATTAATGAAAAATTATTAAAAGAATGTTCTTGCACTGAGAAATGTCACGAATCGTTGTTGCATTATCGATGCAACAATGATTAGGTTTTTTTTTATACGTACATTCTTGATGAAACTTTACAACGATATTATTTTAAATATATAAAAGGATGGAATCCTCAAGTTCAGCATGTATAAAATTCAAATGTGTTGATAGAAAGGCGTATCTGAACGGTATGCAGGATGTCTTGCAAAATTATGTGTGTCTTCGAAAAGTTTTAATAAACACACGTTTTGACTATTTATTTTTAGTCCTCTTCAGTGTTCTACATAAATTTACATTTAAAAAGATTAGCAACAAAGGTAAGATGTTAACAAAATTTTCTTATCAAACTTCAATAATTTTCGAAGACACACATAATTTTGCAAGACATCCTGCATACCGTTCAGATACGCTGTTCTATCAACACATTTGGATATTATTTTATTTAAAATGGTGGCGGTGTTTAAAAAATTGCATTGTAATAATTGTCATAGATATTGCCTCTTTCGCGTGTAAAATCACGATTTTGACGTCGAATATCTCTCAAAAGTAGCGACAGACAAGTGACACACAAGATTGCAAATGCTGTCACAAAAAATATAATTGCCAAATCCGCATGCAATTCGTAGCATATTGAATTGAGTGAACAAACTCCTCAACACTCCGCGTGTCGTAACGGTCATGCGCGTTACACACTCGAGTTTTGATATGAAGAAACTGAGAGAAATAGTTTTCTTCCGCAATTTGTACGTGTCACTTGCAACGCATATAAATTCGCGCGGCATGTAAGACGCGCGTTTCTATTTAGCAATAAGTTTTTTAAACGAGAGTTATCGCTGTAATATCCAGTGCTAGGTTTTGTAGCAAACTGTTACCGCGATTTGCATATTTATCATGTCGAGTTTGGAATCGGAAAATACCCATTTCTATGCCCGACTCAGCAGAAAATGAAGTATGACTCCGGCGTTTTCGGGAGAGGGGAAGGGGAAAAGGATACTTGAGAGGAGAGAGAAGCGAGAGAGAAGGTCGGTTTTTCCTTAATGCACACGCAAAAAGACAATGCGCGCTCCCCGTCGTCCCTCCTCCTTCTCCCCCCACCCTCGGAGAAGTGGCTGATATCTCAAAGTAGTGCCAAATAGAAATGTCATCCATTTGAATAGATCCCACCACGCCATGAATTTATCACGTACTTCGACGCGTGCACTGTACATCGTAACCTAAATTTAAACGGGAGTTAAGTGCTGAAAGAGCGTTGAAAAAAAAGCAAAAAAACAAAAAAAAAACAAAAAAAAACAAAAAACAAAATCGCGCGCGTTAAGAACGAAACGCGTTTTGTTTCGAACTCCAGAGATTACACGTTTCTGAACGCGTTTCCGAAAAACATGCGTATTTTAATGAAAACATGTGTAGAGAGTGCAGAAAAAAAAAAAAAAAAAAACCAACATTTATTTACAGATCGCGTACCAAACGTGAAAAAGCTGTCGGCGCGATTGTAAAGTCAAACAACACAACGCGTTGTCGAAACAAACGTCAACGCGGACGCTTTTATCTAAAAAACACACCTAATTTGCTTCGATTTCCTCCGCGCGTTTTCGCGTGCGAGCAAATGATAACTTTATTGCCTCCGCGCGCTTTTACGTGTTTCGATAATGTTTCCCCGTGTTAATTTTACATCTCGACTCGTTTCCGACATTGTTTTCATTTCGCTTTGGAAAACGGGAGACACGGTAGATAACAGCATTCGCTCCCTCCCGGGAAAGGGGAGATTATTAATAAACATCTGAATTCGTAATAGAAAAGATATTCTATTATAACTCTTCTCCCGGCTCTATTGCGCCGGGAGAAGCAACAGACGCGAATAATACCGCTAGGTAAATGAAAAGACAAGAGACGGCGAAGGTGTAAACGGAGCGTCGTCGTCGTCGTCGTCGTCGACCTTGCTTTTGTCGTTTGCGCTTCCTGCAATTTGCTCGCGCTTTATTGCGCGAGCGAAAGAAGCCAAAGATCCCGTCTCTATTTTCGTCACACCATGTTTCATTAACAGTTTCTCGTCGAGAAGCAATCATTTTTGTGTATGTATGTCGCTCGCTCGGCGCGCACACGCGGAAGATTATTAGAGTCCGTATCCGATTTATGGAGATTGCCACCGCGAGTTTCTGCGACGGGGGATGAAATTTTTTTTTAATCTTTAATTTAGGTGTGCGCGCAAAAAACTTTTCTACATATTTTTATAAAAACACTATATTTACTTTTAATACACGCCAGGCTCATATTGTTTCTCCGCAAAAATTCATATTTTACGGAGTATTTTATATACACATTTCGGAGCGAAAATGTGCAGATGTTTGCTTTTATTTGCGAAAGTCGATAAATATTTGAACGGTTCTCGGTACGAAGCGCGAGCGCGCGCGCGCGCGTTTTGTTTCGATTCGCACGTGAGAAAGTATCACGTGCGATTCGAGAAATCTTCTTCGGGAAAAATATTTTTTTCCCTCGCGTTATTACGAGATTACCGGCGATTCTTCAGCCGGCGTGACGGGCGGCGAGGGAAAAGAGGGGTGTGTGTACACGCCGCTGTGTAATATTTTTAGATCCTTAACGCGGGCGCAAGTTTCGATCCCCCGTCGTAATCGATGCGGTTGTCGCGAGCGGATATCGCAATTTCTCACTTTTAATCGGATCACATGGAGAAACCAAGCGTGAGAAGCGCGCGCGCGCATTACACGCGTGCGTACGTCTATTTTAAAACACGCGTAGTATTGCGTTCGCGCGCGCGGAGACACACGACAAGTGTTGTCGCGAGCGTTTAAAACGCTTAATACTCGGCGAGACAATGTAAAGCGGAGAGAAAAAGCGTATTTCGAATAATTCACCCGCGCGCTCTCTTTGATCTACCCAATCCTCCCGGGCCCTCCCCCCCGATTAAGTACGACACAACGAACCGTACCGTTGCCGGCGAAACGTGTACACGTTTGCGGTCAATTATTTCGACGCGCGTAAGCTCGGATTAATACCATAAAGTAATACTCGGGCGCGCTGTTGATACACCAAACAGAAGATCCAATCCCCGGGCCCTTGATGCATTAAAGAGACTTGATTATTCACAATTTTCAAGTCGCGGACCAATGGGATTGAGAAACACGTCCGGGAACACACGCGTTGGTATTGAAGACTTTAATCTGTTAAATTGCCAACGTTCCCGGACCGTGCGCGCGGGTCGTTTCGCGCAAGAAATTTATATACAAGCAAATAATCCAAACTGACACGTCTGTCAGCTTAAAAAATACAAACGTCGCTTCGTAACAAAATGTATTTGGATTAATCATTCACGTTACGCCGGTCCGCGCGATTCGACGAAGGGGTTTGTTATTTTTTTCTCAGCCTCACCGCCGCGACGGCAGAACGTACGCTTGTAACGTTAACGAGGAGTCAGGGATGTTCTCCCCCTCCCGATGCGAGATCGAAACAAGCCGCAATCAAAAGCAGGCGTGGAAAATGCGGAAACTTAAGCCCGCGCCGCCGAATAAAGTGGCCCCATAGCGCGGGGGCGAGGCGAGCTGGCAAGAGGCCGTGCGAGAGAGAGAGTTGGCGGCAGGAAAGAGCCGAGGGTGAATATATAGAAAGGAGGACTGGGTAACCGTCCCAGTAAGGCACCTCTACGTGGCATTGAGCGGCGCGGGCTGGCGCGCCAACTAAAATTGAATCTGCGAACGAAACTTCGGTAACCTCGTCAGGAAACCGAAGCTAAAGCCATCCATCGCTCGCGCTTTCGTTGCCCGACGCCCCGCGCTCCCTCCTTCCCGCGTTGCCGTCGGCGGCTCAGACATCGCCGACTTCTGCTCTTATCCGGAAAAAGAATTGTTCTCTGTCTCTTGTTGTCCCCCTCCTCCCCCCGCTCGTTTGCCCGCACTTTTCTCTTCCGCCGTTTTCCCGCGCGCGCGCGTCTTGCACGCCCGGAAGCGTCGGGAGTCGCACGTGTACTCGTGTCTCTCGCTAAATTAGTTTGGGACGTCGGGACGTGTAATGATCGAGCCGCGTGTCCGACAAGGGGTCAATTTATTGATTGTCACGTCGTTCAAGTTCGTTTATCTTACGAAGCCTCGCGCATCCCCTCCTCCCCTCCCCTCTCGTCGGATCGATAACAAGAGTTTCTGTAAACGATGTAACTTCGGGGAAACGTTCTAAAGCGCCAATATACAACCCGCTAATGTATTACAATTGTTTGCGTGTTTCAAGTGTTTTGAAAATTAGCTTCACTTGTTTTCGCGCCGCGCGCGGAAACTCCCGAGCGCGCGCGCTCCTCCTCGTTAATTGTTAGATAAGAATATTCTTTCTGTTTTCAGCGCGGCGTTTTCTTGAAAAAAAAAGAAAAAGAAAAAAAGAAAGTGCGGTTAATGAATAATTATGAGTCTAATAGTATAACAAAGAATTTATATTGTAAAACGTAGTACTCTCTCTCTCCCACTCGCTCTCTTTCTCTATTTTTCGAACACATTTTTCCCCGACGAACTTCCGCGACGTGATTACGTTTCTTTCGAAATAATATTTTTGCAATGCAAATTGACAGTAAGAAAGCCCGAGTCTTTGCGCAATTCAATTTGTGGACTACAGCGTTTGCGAATCGTGTTTAAACGAATTTCACGTACTAATGGCCGCCTCCTTGCTATTACAGTATATCGAGCAGACAAACAACTTTACGAGCACTTACCCTTTAGGTGCGGGTTGGATCTATGTGTGGAAGCTTGCATCCACGCCGAGTTTCAGAAAAATCATTGTCTCACAAAAGCCTTTCGACACCGAGCGACAGGGAAATCCAATATGTAGCGCATATCGAATAACAATATTGATGCAACGCGCGTAAATGTTCTCGCCAAGTTATCTACTTATAGGTGTGTTTGTGTATTTTACTTAATCCCGAATTGTATTTTTTTTTAACATCCTAAAAATGAACCCCGCGAGACGCCGCGATTTTACTTGATTTCAGAAGATTGAAAAACAATTTCGCGAAAATTCCAACATCCGTCAAGTGTAAACTGACACGCGTTCTTGTTGTTAATTTGACGGAGAAAACAGTTTTGCAACGAAGAAAGTTTCAGAAAAGCCAAAGAAAGAGACCCTCGACGGTTCAGAGGTAACGTATAAATTTTTCCTCAATATCTAGACCAGAGTATTTTTACAGATTGTCGTCGCCGCGCGCAAGGCGTTTGTCATTTTTGTTTCGCTTTTAAACCGTCGAGTAAACGCCGAGTCGTTCATCACGACGATGAAGACACATCGTTTTTTTTCCTTTTTTTTTTTTTGCAAAAGCGCGCATTTTGTAATTTCGCATTTACATAATCAAAGCATCAGTTACTTCGCTAACGCGGAGGGGGAGTTCGCGATGAGAGACGATTGACATGTCCGACCATTAACATTACGTAGAGCGCCATGTGACTCGCGGCGTGCCGAGGTACAATGTAGTACCACCTGACGCAAAACTCATCATTTATAACGTAGTTTTCAGATCGCTCAGATTAATCGTTCGTAAATTATGTCAAAAGTTTCATTAGCAGGCCGCGCAGCGGGAATGTAAAACGCGTCCTTTCGTCCACGTCTTCTCACGTGTAATAGTTAATGTTATTTATGTAAAAAAAAAGACACTTTTATTCACTGACGTTCTCCGCGGCTTCCTAGATAGTTTTTTTTTTTTTTCAACGCAACTTTATTTCTGAATATTCGCGCGTCGTGGAATCCCGTGAAATAAATAAATAAAAAAGAAACACCCCAAAATATAACACAAAATATTTTTTAACAATTCCAGATCCGGTGAGGCGCGCGGAAAAAAAAAAGATTTGCCAGCAAGAAGATTAGGTGCTACACAGGCCGGCAAGAAAAATTCGCCCAAGCCTATTGAATTGTTTTTGTTTTGCCAACAAAACGATTTGTTCGGTGAAACAAAAAATTCAGCAGGTCTTTCTTGCTCGCCGTGTGATAGCGAAACTTTTTTTTCCCCGTGCGCAGGCACATGTGACACAGTCTATAAGAGTGTAGCTTTTTATCGATCGTCCGTAATTTTCAGCCGCAAATTGTCGAGTCGAAGAAGAAACGACGCGTTACGACGAATTAGCGGTGTCCGTTGACACGCGTTTTACCCCCGATATAATTGATTCGCGGGAAAATCGCGTTGCAACAAAGAACCGCCCCCGGACTCTTCTGCGGAGGAGCAGCAATTTTTGTTCATTTCCTCCGTGGAAATAAGTTCCGTCTCGGGAGTCTGAAACGCTTCTATTGGAAAACCCCTGATTTAGTCAAGCCGGGAGGGATATTCAATTGCTGTCCACAATTCCTCCCTTGTTATTCTGCTTAACTTTAACCGTTGTTAAATAACGAGCGACTTCGCAATCCCGTATCATAAGTCATCCCGTTTCTAAGTCAATTGAAGTTCGCGTCTCCGTGAAGGAGGTCCGCGACAATAGGCGAGGGAGACATCGGGAAGAGGATCGGGGAGGAGAATCTCTCGCGTTTCTCTCTCAGGAATCCGCTTTTCGGTTGTTTCTCTACTCGCCGGCAATTAGCGCGCGATTGATCCCCGAAGTAGAGACTCGATTCGACTCGACGTGGGGAGAAACGCTCGATACTTCGATAAATTCCATACAACTCTCTCTCTCGGTCTCTGTAAGGCGGTCAAACGCACACACCACGCGATGCGGGGAGGTATACGCGTATATGTAAGGTGCAGCGTGTCGCGAGCAGCTCTCCCGCGCCCTTGTTACACTCCCACGACACGTACGTTCACGATGTAACGGTAACTACTGCTAGTACGTGCTAAGTGTGCTCGGCTAGGGATTGCCCTATTGGCAGCCGTACGTATTCCGCTCTTAGGATTACGTACACGTATGCAAACATAGCCGCGTGCGCGAAGTCCGTTTCTGCGAAGAGCGACGCGTCGCCGATATATATTACACCCCTTTCCTCCCCTCTCGCGCCGAAAAGGGCTCGAAAGAACGAGAGATGTTATCCCCGGGGCTCTCTCTCTCTCTCTCTCTCTTCGCAGGGTGCGAAATCGGAGCCAATCGTTTGCGCTTCGCGCGACCGGACTTCCACCCTCCTCCCCTTTCCCGGCGGGTTTTTACTTAAGCGGAGAAAAATTCTGGCCTGAACGCTATTTGAGTGGCGTTCACGGGGAGGCCTCTGGAGCGGCGCCAAGGCCTTTCCCTGGATTTCGACGCGCCCGGTTTAATAGCAATTATGCATTTTTAATCGGCGGATAATCGCGGGACTTGAACGCTCGTGACGCGGTTATTACCGACAGATGTTGTCGCAACGTCCTTCCTTCCCCCCCTCGCGGAGAACGCAAATTAAAGAGGGAAGCTGCTTGCCGGTGGCGCGCGCGCGCGCGCTCGCAAAAGGGAAGGAAATTCTCTCCTTCTTCCTGAATCCCGAAATCAATCACGGAGTTGTTGTAAAATAGTTTGGATCGTTAACTGATAGATTGCAACGCGCGCATTTGAATTTCAATGCGAACGACCGAGCCGGACACCGTCTTGTGTCTCTTATCAACCCTCAACTCCCCCCCTTGTCTTCCGCGCGCGAGAGAAGTTGGCGCTTCTTTTATGTAGACGTTGAAACTGGAGCGCGCTGGTGATTGTGGCTTCGTGAAAAAAAATACTGTCGCGCCAATGTGTATCGCAAAATTGATAAAATTTCATCGATCTCACTTAAATATTGTTAACAAATTATCGGCTCAAGTAAATTTGCGCGACACGAAACATGTCGCGGCCGACGGTTCTCGCGAAATTCTCTTAGCCTGTTTTTTTTAATGACAATAACGGTCGTAACGTAGATTTTATTCAATAACAGAATTGTGTTTAAAACGAAATAAGAAAAAATATGATTAATAACGACAAATTATTGGCATTATTTGGCGGAACGGTGTATTTGCAACGAAACCGCGTTTTCTCCGCAAAAAATTCTCCTCTTAGCGTGTTTTAATGACAATTACGGGGTGTCGTGAATAGATTTCGTTCATTAATAGATTGCATTTGAGCAAAAATGAAATGAGAAAAAATCATTGCTATCGATAAATTATTGGCACGAAAATAATTTGCGCAACGTTGAAAGTTTTCGCCAAATTTGCTCGCGTCTCCTAAACCGAACGGTTCGACGACAATAAACGCGAACAGATTTTACTCAATAACGGACATCGCATTTAATTACGGCAAAATAAGAAAAAATATCGATATCGGTAATAAATTAATTGCAGAACTGTGTGTATACTTGAAGCAAAAAAGGGTTTTTCACAGAGGGTTTTCTTTCCTGTGCCGAACGGTTTGATAACGATCGTAAACATGTTATCATAAGTACGTGTCGGGCGCAAGTAGTGCGTGTCGCTCTATGCGCTGACGTGGCCGAGTCGAGCGCGGCGGACAAACGTAACGCACGCCGTGATGACGAATTTGAGAGAGTCGCGGCGAAAACGGCGATAACGTTTATTAAATCTGTAATAAAGTGGCACCTGATTTGTTGGTCGGCGTCGGCGTGTGAGCGAGCGTAGCTGCTGCGGTCAGCTTAGGTGGTTCTATCTTCTGCGGCACGCTGTGCGCGGGTATCGGGCCCGGATTCGTCATGGTGGTCATCGTCGTGGGCATCATCAGGGTCGACATGGTCAGCATCTTTGCGACGTGGAGTTTGCCTCGCCGTGGTGAAGGTTGAGACGCGCACAGTTTTGACACGTGACCGAAACACGCGCTTTTGATCCCCCGTTCTCGATCGGATCGAAACCGGGATCCGCGATCGCCGATCTCTATCAATGTTCCGCGATCCGTAACGGAATCGGATTGATGTCGGGAATCGGTCGATCAGCGACGCGCGCGATTCATGCGAGGTTTATAAGCGGATCTCGCGAGTGCTCCGCGGATAATCGATTGTAGGAACGACTCCGATTGCGATTAACAGGTATATATGCGTGTAGATCGCGCACTCGTGTTAATAATTCCACGGATGTGGCATCACTCTGATCGGCTGTGTCCGCGGATCCGCACTGCGCGAGAGAGACGGTCGTTTTGTTCGCGAGAGACGATGTTTCTCATCGCACGTTACGTTTGTAACTCCTCACGATCTATCGCCTCGTCACGTAGTAGATCGCCGTGATGATTCGTCGATTTCCCCGCGTCATTACTCCACCGCGTCCTCGTCCCCCGTTGATCTCAAATTTTAGCGGCTAGATCAACATCTGCCGCTTGATCTCGTTCTCGCGATCTCTCTTCTTCGTTCACCGATTTCGCCGGAACAATCGGTCGACGCTTACGAAACTCTGTCCGCGGGATCTACGGCAAGCGGAAACTCGGCGCTCGGTATTTTTCGCGTTAACATCGGGACGCACACAGTTTTCGAAAACGACGATCTTCCCGTTTTTTTTTCCTCACTCGTTCTTCTCCGCGATGACAGAGTGTCTCTCCTCCTCGTGCGCACGAAGTTTCTTCCTATTTTTCTCGCATCGCGCACCAAGTACCGGTCCTCCTCGCTGCGGAATGGGGTTGAAAGCGTGCTTTGGGCGCACGCGGCACTGCGTGCGGAGGCGTCCGTGCGTGTGTGGCGGCGACGCGCGCGTCGAATACGCGTGTTCCGAGAACCGAGCGTGAGTTTTAAGCGACACCTACAACGTATACGCAATTTATGTAGGACACACGGGGAGAGATTTGCGCGCTGGTTCAAACGCGCGCCGACGATCGTGCGTGCGTGTGTGTTGTATGTTGCACCGAGGGTAAAAATCGACGCACGTCGGATGGTGGTAGCGAAACGTCGGTTCTCTACGCTCTCCACGCTGCGCGCGTTACGTCACGTCCGGCCGAGCGTAGAGTCGGAACTCGTCTGGCGGGGAGAGCGCGAAGAGACGCCTTTGCCTGCCTGCCAGCCCTGGACGCCCGCCGTCGCGACGCCCAGAGGCGCCGGCGTTCCCGAGCGTCCGCGGAATCGCACGAGCTAAGACGCGAGCCAGCAGTCGCTCTCTCGCCGCCACGCTGAAAGGGTGGCTCGATGCCGGAGCCAAATGCAGCAACCCACGATGATGCGTTCTGACAATTGCCGGAGACATTTTTGTCTGTTGTTTTTTTTTTCTCTTTTTTTTTTTTTTTTTTTTTTTTTTTGTACACTCGAATCGCGGCTCCTCGCGTAGCTTAAAACGTCGAATTACTTGGCGGGGATCGTATTTTTCGATATTACGTTTTATTTCTTTTGAGCGTATGTCCATCAAATGCTAACAAACATCGCAAAATAGATAGTTTTCTTCGAACGAAAAGCTGGACATGATTGATGTTTGAAATTCTAGAATAACACATTGGTTTCCCGTTTTCTTTTTTCAGACGTTGAAAACACACAATTTCGACAACTTATCCAATTGGGAAAAAAAATTCAGCAACGTGACGTATAATTTCTTGTTTTTCGTTTCCGTAATTTTAGATTGCGTTTTCAGGACAATTCCGTGATAAATCTGGGAGATATCTCTCTCGATCTGTGTCAACGCTTAATATCTACCGAGTTTAGGAAACAGGAGCGAGAAAGAGAGAGAGAGAGAGAGAAAGAGAGAGCCGCGCTTCTGCGTCTGACCTGATGCGGCTCTATCTACTGATCCATTAAGTGGCGCCACTCGCTGGAAGCTGATCGAACTAGGGTGATTGCGATGCTAAGCTTCGACCGAATACCAAAAGGGTTTCCCCGCAGTTTTTGGTAACATTGATGCGGGGCGGGGGAGGGAGCAGCGGAGTTACGTTTATCTTATTGAGCGCTTCTTGATTGAAGTTGCGAAAAGAACCGGGAAGGAAAAAGAGTTCGCAAGTGTTTGCGGTTCTTACGAACATGGGGAATAACTCTGTTTGTTCTCCGGAGCATTGAAATCGTTACATTATAAACTCCAGGCAACGTGCAGAATCGCAATACAGATTTTGCGATCGCCCAATCGCGTCTTTCCGCGCGCGTAAGTTCTACCATCGGCGCGCTGTAAGATATTTTTTTTTACAAAATAATTTGTCAATTTATTTACGCGCGCGCGACGGACAAAAAACACACCGACGAGAAAGAGAAATTTCCGTGTAAAACGCACACCTTTTTCAATCAACGGACGAAGTTGTTTTATTTTTATTATTTTTTTGTGTGTGCTAATTAGACAATATTCATTAAGCGTCGAAATTACAGTTTATCGACAGTTTACATTTCGTATTTGTGACGTGGCCATTTGTATCAACTGATGTACTGCGGGAGGGTATAATTTCACATTTTCACGCATGGTCTACAATGACATTTGTGGTTAATGAAAAGTTTTGGAATACTGCAAATAACAAAGCTTTAAAGCATCGCGCGCATATTGATATCATTCTGTATTTAATCTCTGATATTGTCGCTAATTACAGAGCTAACCGTTCTGCAATTTAGCGCAAACGCGAGGCGCTTTATACATGTAATTTCATAATAAACAGAAACACGTGAAATTATAAAGCATATTATCGTGTGATTAAATGGAAAGTCAATGTTTAGCCGTTTCCCTTCCTCCCCCGCCGCAATTTCAATATCAAATTACGGTCTTTCTCTCTCTCTCTCTCTCCCTCTCTCCCTTTCTCTAAGCCATTAATTACACTTACGTCACTGAATTAACAATTCAATGCGTTTGCTTCTTTAAAGATCGAAATAAAGCACGTCTGTCGGATTTTCGCCCGTACGTTCTCAGAGCGATTCGAACTTCTGATTATCCTCCAAACGGGATTTGAACATATTTCTGATGAATGTTAATCTCCGCGATATCGCGGTCTGAACTAATTATTCTCCGCAATTTCGGACTCACGCACGCAGGTTACACGCGCCCGTCTGAAAGTGACGCGGAATCGAATTTAAATCTCGAGGAAAGAACGCGATCTCGCGCTTTCAGCGGCGATACCAGAGAGAGAGAGAGAGAGTGCCGCGCGAGGAGCGAGAAACATCTTAGTGGCTTGCAGACGAGCTTTGGCTCATGTTCAAGCACATAAATAATTCTGTTTGTGGCCGCGATCGCAGCACTCGGCGACTACTGCGAGGGGCAAGAGGGCGGGAAGGGGGACAAAGTGACACGCGGGGGAAACGCGCACGGTGACGCGATCCTGAGCACAGAGAATCTATGAGCTATTGGCGTCAGAACTGCCGAGAAGAAAATTCACAACCCCCGCGGGCGACATTTATTGCGGCACAGATCTGTCATTCCGTTTACAACAATGACACTTTTCGCGCTCGTCTTCCCTTTCCACGCGAGACGATCAACGCGCGTTGCAAGGAGACTTTTTGCAAAAATCATTTCGCAAAATTAGAAAAAAATTTTTTAAAAATTATCTTTAACAACTCGCTTCTTGTCGGATAATCAAGTGTAATATTTCAGACCAATGTCGGTTTTGTGAACGTGAATAACAAACTATTGATTCACTAATTACAATTAGTTTCAACCCTCACGGAGATTCTTCTCAATTAAGTTTTTACAAATAGTTATTAATTTAAATTGATAGTAATTTTCGAAACCCAAAATTGTAAAATAAGAATTGTACAAATTACAAAAACTGTCTTGGTGCTATTATAATTTAAAAATACGGGGCAGTTCGACAAGATGTTCTTGTTGCAAATTTCAAAGAGAGAAATTTATTTAGAAGGGAGTTCGCTTAAAGATGTGCAGTAGAGGGTAATTTGCACACTCGCGCCTCTGTCTCTCTCTCTCTCTTTCTTTCGCGATCGATATTTTCGTGGGAAAACGTTAACTTACATCAGGAGAAGCTTTTTAAACAAAGTAGCGTGATATTGAAAAAGCACTCCCGATAAAGATCGTATTATTACGTCCCTTGTTACTACACCATCAGCCAGGGGAAGAATATCGATCCGAAGTATATGTTCCGTTGCGCCAGACAAGATTCCTCATTATCTTGGAATAACGAAGAGCTCCGATAATGGCGCTTTCCGCCGGGCGGATACATCGCGACGACTCGCGATCCGTCTTTTGTCACACGTTTTCCTCAAAGATTATGTATGTTCTATACGCGGCGGCCCCTTTGTTTCGCGCGGCCGTATTCACGGGAGGAGGGAAATACGAAAAAGAGAAAGAGAATCAGTCGAGTTGATTGCGAATAACGCGAGAGACGTGGCCAGAACAATTTTTATTTTCCGCATATTAGTTTAACTTTCATCCATAAAGTGGCTCTTTCACGGAAGAGAGCCCGGAGATGGGGATTTTCAAAATGGGGGCGAGGGCTGGGTAGCGTAGGAGGTAAAGAGAGAGAGAGAGAGAGAGAGAGTTCTGCGATGGAGCGAGTTCTCTGGGAGCGAGAGACGAAGCGGGAAACTTACACGCAGATAGAAGATGGAAGGACGGCGGATGAGCCTCGGGCGATTCGCTCAACATTGCTATGTTGCAGTAATTGCAGCTAATTAAGAGCTTGAACTCTCTCTTCTCTCTGTCCTAGAGCCTCGTGCCGGGACTTCTCCAGAGGGCACGCGGTAACCTCTCTCTCTCTCTCTCTCTCTCTCTATGCCACGTCTTTTCTATCCTACCTAAACCCGCTGCTGCCGTCTTGTCTACCATCTACCGGAGACAGTATATCAAAGTGCCGCTTGACTATCGCGATCAGCCAAGATGTTTTGCAAGAATAGACAAATGCCGTTTCTCCGTGGCCCTTTTTCAAGACCGCCGAGATAATAAACTATATTTGCCGCGCGCTAAATTTATACACGCCCTCCTTCCTCCCACCGACAATTATCGTCGGGAGACAGACACCTCGAATAATCGCGCGCGATTGTATCGCGGACGAGCGAGATTAACCGCGTCAAAACTGCGCGAGAAACAAGACTCGGGGACAAGGAGTTAATGGCGACGCGAGATAATCAGAGGTGTCGAGATTTCAAGAATTCGCGACGCCAGAGAAACGCGATTAACGCGCGGCGACAACAAAAATTGATGTTTGTGTGTCTTTTTTTTACAAACATCATCGCGCGCGCGCGTGTGTGTATGGAAAAAGTTTTGTCGATAAATTAAACAGTTTAATTGCGACGGATATCTCGCCGTCGATCAAAATTCCGCAGACGCGGTTAATAATCCTCAGCAGTTTTTGCAGCACTCGCGCTAAAGACCAATTTAATATTCATGAATTTTGAAACGATGATTTCGCTACGCTTGACGTATAAAAATAACGCGGCGTTTTATTTCCGGCGTCCGGTAGTTCGTTCGTGTAAAAAACGTGCGCGCGTGTGTGTGTGTTTCCTACGGTAAAATACACGCGGGACGTACCTACACTCGCGAATCGAAATAACAGTATGACGATGTTTGCGGATATTTTGTACACGTCGAGGGAAGGGGAAAAAGGGGAAGGGGGCCGAAAAATCTCTACGGATGGAACAATCTCATTGTAATGCCTTTTTATAGGGAAATGGAAACGAATGCGAAGATCGTAAAAAATTCAGCCTATTGTCACGATTCGCGCATGTGTCCGCGCGCATTTCCATAAACTCGCGTATGATATTTCGCGTAGTAGTCGCGAAATACATTATCCGCATAACCCGCGTGTTTTTTTTTCACGAGTACAAATAACACGGGGGAATTGCGTGAAACCTTTTTGAAGAGCACGCGTTAATGTTCGATCGGAACGAAATTCTGATTGTCAAATTAAAAAAAAAAAAAAGAAAGAAAAAAGGCCGAATAGAGGCGAACGCCGGGTGTGTTTGTTTACACGTCCGGTCACACGTAAAATTAGTTAATTAAGACAGTTATCGGTTATTTGTTGTTACAAAATTCTGATTACGTCGCCGACAATCGTCGCGCGCAATTACTAATTGCCGCGGATAAATATTCACGAAGCCATTCATCATTACGTAAAGCATCCGTAATATCGATTGCAGTGACGGTGACGTGGTCTCGCGGAGGAACGTGTCCATGTCTAATGCGCGATACGGTCTATGGAGGTTATAGTGGCTTAACAAGTCAGCCTCTTCGAGTCCGGGATATTGTCTAACGGAGTTCCGCGCGTCGTTACCACGCTCGCTTACGTTTGATCGATGACTCCTCCATCGGGCTGATAGACGACATCGGTTACAACTTGCCTTGCACTAGACGCGGGAAGTTCATACGTCTATTGCGCGTACACACATATGTCAGTCTCAAGATTAACGGGGGCAGCTTGTCCACGTGGCAATCCATATTCGAATGATGTACGCGAGAATTTATGGATCATGACTCGAATCGCTTTTTTGCATTACGCAGAATGAGTAGCTTGTCGTCAATCAAATCTTGTTGAGGAACGCGCGCCGCCCGTCCCTGCTTTAATTTCGCGCGTCTGCCAAATCCACGTCAAATTAACGGAAAGCCAAAGCGTGACAAATTGCGTCGCTCTTTCAAATCGCCTTGTATCTTTGCGAGACGCGCGAAGATCGCAAAAAATAATAACAGAAACGGTAGAAATAACATATTTCTCATTGCCGAAATTGAAATGTAGGCGCGACAAACATTCCTCAGTTGTTAGATGCGATATCGAGGGTCGTACGTGCGCGGTTAACTAATAAGAGAAAAAAAATACAAGTTTACTGTTTTTTTTTTTTTTACGACACAGCTGTAATAGGCAGCCGCCTGCGTGTTGGACATTTCGTGCCTCATACACTCACCGCGGCGCGTTTTCTCCCGACGTAAGTTCGTGTCCACGTGGTGAAAGAAAGAGACCGCGGGGGGAGGGGGGGAATATTACGTAATTGTAACTTTGCGTGAGGTGTGCCCCAACACTCGCCCAATAATTTTGCATATTTCCTGACGTACTGATACATGCTACAGTTGTATTTCTTTTTATCATATCTCATAGCCCCTGATAACAACACGCCTTAAGTACTAGCGCGTAAATCCATGTGTTTCGGTATCAAAGTGTGAGGTAAACGGGCAAGCGTGCGCATGAGATTTATTCGAGAAAGCAAGTTTGCGAATTTAACGTCCGAATTAAAATTTTTACTCAATTTCTCGTCGCACGAACCTCGGGCGGTAGATTTTTCTCGGTTTTCTAACACTGTTGTTGTTTTATTGTAAATATTTTTAAGTTAAGTTAAAAAGTCCATCTTAAAAAATACTCAAACGATTGAAAATTATTGCTATACAATATTTACACGTTTAATAATTTATTTCTTTAACGTACGGTCATTGAAATATTTATTTTACATCTCTTAAAAATATTTTAAATATTGAGAATTGTTTTGATTAACATTTACATATCTAGCAATTATTTTTTAAATAAAAATCCGACCGTTTAACTTGAAAACAGTTAACAAGATCGCGTCCCGCGATGTGTCTCGTGACCGCGCGCGAAGCTCCTCCGTGTCTCCTTGTCCAAGAAAATTTTGCAGGCGAATTATTGGATTTCCGTATATACGCGCGCGCGCATATAAGCAAAGAGACATGCACGCATAGATGCGCCATCGCGAGCAAGATGATATAGCGATCCATCTAGCAAATAGTTGGGACAACTTAGTTCTCGTGCGTGCGAGAGTTTCCGTGTCTCTGTCGCTCTGTTTTCTCTCCCCCTCCGTCCTCCTCCGCCCGTGAGTGTCTGTTTTCTCCTCCCCGTGTGTGTGTGTGTACACAGAGACGTATACACCCTTCTTGACGTGTGCACGCGCGCGCGCACACAAACGCGCGGTACGTATGTACACCCCTCACGTGACGTACGGCCGCGTTCGTGGGGTAGACAGCGGCTAATCTACGTGTACGAAACCATTTAATGCACAGCAGACAAAGGTGGACTCCCAACGCGCGCACGCACACGCGCGTCCGACCCCGAAGGATTGTGATTGTGTATCCGAGAGAACGAGAGAGAGAGAGAGAAAAGAGACAGGGAGAAGCGGGGGAGGGCGAGTAAATGGTAGCAAGATAGGAAGCAGTCAATAATTCACGCATTACTCTCGGTTATTATGCTACTGTGGTCCGCTGCGGCCGTGTGGTCGGCGATTCGGCTTTACATTTGCTTTACCAACCATAGTATCGGCCGAATCGCGCACACGCTGATTTACTAATTCGTAACCGCGCGCACCACGTCCGATAGAAACTCTATCAACTTGTTCACGGGGAGCTGCTCCTCGACCGAGGGGAGAGGAGGGTGCCGGGTTGGGTGCCTCTTCTCGCGCCGCCGCCGTTTGATCTTCGCGAGTAACGTTCATCGCGAAGACGGTCCTGGAAGATATAACGTCTCGAATTGTTGCGCGCACACGTATCTGCATGATAATGGAGCGCGCTGATACTCCTTTTGGCTGCTGCGAATCCTCTCTTTCTCTCTCTCTCTCTCGCGTGTTCGAGCGGTAATTTCCAGCCGTGCGCAACGTCGAGATGAAACATTAGACGTTTCGACCTAGTTGCAGCCAAGATCGCGAAACGGAGCCCGCGTCGCCTTAGAAATGCTCTCTCGATTCGCTTGTGTATATATATATATATATATCCCCGCGCTCGGCTTTCGTATATCAGCGTTTCCCGCGCAGCAACGGAAAAGACAGATGACGATCCATTTTCTTACGATCGCGCGTATACGTTACAAACGACTTTAACCTGCAGATTAATCAAAGCAACCGGGCGCTTCCCCGACACTTGTGTGATTATGTTGAACGAAAGATAAATGTTATTCGGTAGCCATAGCCCTTCCCAAGTTCATGTAAACCAGTGTTATCGTTTCGTGAATCAACAGAAACTCAAGCCGGCGGCAAGTTTACGACTCTCTGACAATTTACGAATTTAATTTTCGGTCGATTTGAATTTTGGTTTTTTCTTTTTCTCTCGCGCAATTTTTTTCTCTATCGCACGTCTTTATAAATGTAATACAATATGTAATACGTAATATTCGATTTGCGATCATTGACCGCGCATTGAGAAAAGTGCTTACTTGTCTATGCTCTTTGCGTTAAAACTGATCCGTGAAAAATTAAAACATGCCTCACTGCTATTATTTACTCCGCTGTGACAGTGAAAAAGAATAAAGTAACAATGGGGAAAAGAAAGATCACTTTTTTTTTTTTTTTTTTTTTTTTTTTTTTTTTTTTTCAGAAACTCTCCGGCCTGTTTGTCTTACGCTAATTAACTGAACATGAAATATTTTTCACGGACGCCTGGGGTCTTCTAGGTCGGAAGAAGGAAAATACACCGAACAAAAAGAACACTGAGAGAGAGTTGATTCTATTCAGCACTTTTTCGACAACTTGCTAATTTGTCTCTCTCTCTCTCTCTCTCTCTCTCTCTCCCTCTTCCTCTCTCTTTCTTTAAAATAGAAAATTATCATTATTAGTATTATTTTTTTAAACAAACAAACAAGATTTGTTTGCGAGTATTGCAACAGAAACTTAGTTTCCCAGCGTGTCTAGCGAAAGTTTTTAATCTAACTTGCTCAATTTTAGTTTTTCTTTTTAGTTTTTTCCAGATTTGCTCTCTCCCCTCTGCGCTCTTTTAATATCAGGCTTGTTGTTGTTTTAACAAGCGGACAGATGTACACCTTCGGCGATTCTCGAAGCAGGTGTTTGAAATCAGGATATAGAGACGCGCACGCAAGGGGAAAGCTATCGTCGCGTTATAATTGCAACGACCGCGTCTATGTTTTTTTATTTCCAAGCGCGACCACTTCCATTTCTATTTTTACCACACGCTCGGTTCTAGCTCGCATTTAAAATTCATCGCGCAATAACCTACATTCGGTTTTCCCCGCGCTCACTGACGTCCGCATTAAAACAATACCGAGATCCCGTTTAATGATTGATTCCGCAAGATAAACAGTCTTTCCGCCGCTGTGAGGGATCTCGTTGGGGGAAACGGAAGGGTGAAAGCGACGAGTCGAGAGACCGGGAGGAGGAATCGCGTTCCCCGTAAGTACGCGCGTAACCGGGAATTTATTTTCTTTTAAAATGTCGGGCAGGTCCCTTTCATTATAAATGTTATTAAATGCCGGAGGTCCTTTCGACCTGGCGGTGTTCAACATTTGAGAAGCGCGTCGAGAAAGTTTTTCCGCTCTCTTTCGCGAACGTTCCCGACGCAACTTCCTGTTCCCCTTTCTCCGCTTTGCTCCCGCTATTTCCGTCTATTGGGCTGTTCGCAAAGTTGAAGTGATTTTCGATCGATGACAGTCGAACAAGCCGAAGCATGTCGAAGCTATTCAAAGCGTGTAACTTAAAACATATTGCCTTTGACTTTGTTTTTTTTTAACTCTCGTCGTAGACGAAAACGACGGTTTTTAGGTATTTTTATTAATTAGTTTTTAACTTGGCGCATTCAAATATTTTGTTCTACTTAGTTTTTTAAATAAATGTCCGGTCATTGAGAGAAAATGTTTTTCTTGAAACGAGAAGTGCCGCATCACATCCTTTCCGAACAATCGAATTATCAAAAGCAGTTAGCGAAACGCTTTATCCTGAGTCACGATTCTCTCGATGTTTGCGCAGCTCGGTTTTGCAATTCCGAAGAATACGGACGAAAACGTGCGTGGACCACACGTGTACGGGCACACGTGTGCGCGCGCGTGTGTGTGTGTGGAACGACGACGGTGAGAACCGCGCATAGATATTCGTAAGATTTACTCGGTCTGCCCTTACATTTGATGCTTCTAATTAACCCGGTAACGCGATAATAACAATTATCCAAGTACGAAGTTTCTGCGGAAGTTGCTTCATGGCCCGCCGCTTCGCGTTACATGTGTGGGCGCGCGCGTGTCTCGTACGTGAACGGGGCGCGGGCGCCGTGTGCGCACCTGCGAACTCTGCCATATACTTGTTCGGTATAACGTTTGACGTGACGGCATCGCGCCGCATATGTTTCTCGTAACAACCCTCGCCCATCATCCGTAGGTAGTAAATTTAGGTTTATCCGGGGGAGTATCCGCGAGACGTTGGGTGTGAGTAGAGTTTAAACGTCGCCTCTCGGCGGGTTCTCTCTCTCTCTGGTAAATGTAATCAACTTTGCTGAGGTTGAAATTACTTTTCGTCGTGTGAGAGGTGTGTAACAGCTTGAGATTAATGAAAACAGGTTTTATGAAAAAGGTGCGGCGAAGAAGCGAGATCTGAATTTTTCGAAAGAGATTTTGAGAAGCAAAGTGTATTTTCGACTTCTCTTCTGACAAGAGAATGCTGTAGGGAATTTTCTAGAAATTCAAAGATGTAACGGCTGTATACACGCGCGCAAACATTTAACACGCTTTCTCAGCGTGTCATGCGGCGGATAAACACCGTTCGCGAGCTTTCGGGCTTGCCGAGTTTTCACGACGGTTAACATCGCTTGTGCCGGCGAAGATCGCGAACAATCGCTTGCGATCGACCTAGGCGTTTTGTCATCAGCGAGTCATTGTGCAGCGTAGTGGTGAAGCTAAATAAATGTAATTGAGTTGCGCTATTAATTCGCGGACGTGTGATTCTGTCAGCCACGCCTCGACCAAAATTCTTTTCTTTATACAAGAGCGACGATCGCAACGTCGTTATTGCTTCAGTCCTTTATTATTTAACAAAGAAATTATTAGATTGTTTTCGGGTGCAAGTGCCTTTTGTATTTCAGTTTGTCAAACTCGGAGCTTTTTTTATTTTTCGAGATACGTTTAACCGATCCAAATCTAGTAATACAAGTTTCGGTTTTGTTTTTTATTTTTTTGCACGAGCATGTAATCAAATATCTGACAAAACACGACGCTTTCGAAAAAGAAAAAAAAAACAAAAAAAAAAGTGGAGCCCGAGGTTTTGCAGTTTTTGCCGCGGGGCTGGCGCAACGTCGACTTGCGTCAGCGTACCTGTCCGTAGAAATCGTACTTCCACGTTTCCCGGGGTTCTGGTTTTGCTCAGAGACAGAGATCGGGCGAGGGTAGGGCAAGGAAACGAAACAGAGGAACCGGCAATTTACTGCCTTTCCTTTCCCAGAAAAGGTCCGGCTAAATAAGAGAGAGAGCCGGGGTCTTATTAGCAGATGATGGGGACGACGCGCGCGCGCTTGTGCCCACCACCACCCACGTTTCCTCGGACGGGGGGGAAAACAACTGCCTTGAGTTAACGGAACAGAGACGCAGAAGGACACCGGCGGATGGGAGGTAGTTTCTCAAGCCGGGGGTTTGTTCCCGGTCCGCGGACGAACCTAATTAAAGCTGTACACTTTTCTTTCATTACGGCTTCTCTATTCGCTAATCCCGTTCGTCTGCGACGTCCGTCTCCTCGTCTTTTTTTTTTTTTTTTTCCCCAAGGTAAGTGGTCCGTGCGATGTCTGCTACTCGTTATTTGTACGCCGTTTAATATTTACACGTGCCGCTCGTTATTTTTTCCCGCATTCAAAGTCATCCCGATAACGTCAAGCGCGTCACTCGTTTCACCTTCGGCGGTTTTGCTTCCGTAAATTTTCTCCCAATTAAAGTGAATATCCCGGACATTCATTGAAGAAATAATTTTAAAAAGCATTTACGTAAAGTAAAAATCTATTTTTAAAAATTAAATCTTGAAACGTCGAGAATTGCTATACCAATGTTTACACATCTAGTAATTTATTTTTTTTTTAAGAAATTCACTGGAGCACGTCCGGGCGGGACATTTAGCTTACAGACAGATGAGAAATAGTTTTCCCCGGTGGTTCTGTACGAACAAGCACTTTCATATTGCGCGCAACTTGGTTTGCGTTCTATGTAAAAAGACATAATCGTTATACTTTATCGCGGCACTCGGGAGTGCTTAGCAGGCTCTTTGTGTGCCTTTGTGTACAATGAGCGCGCGGTAAGCGGAATGGGAAACAAAAATGGCAGTGGTCAGGAGCGTCTTATTGGTCCGCCCGGATGGCGTTTCTTCGCGGCGAAGCTGCTCTCACGGTCCATGTACGAGGAACGTATTTTCTGACACGGGAGTTTTCGAGGCCGAGGGTGTTCCCCGCCCGCCTCGATACGGTTCGCTCGCCCGTACGTGCGCACATACACCACCAGCCGGGTTCCAACATTCGGGTGAATTAGCAACAGCCAGCTATACTTGAGCAGTCGTGTAATCTCGCGTATAGGCTGTCCCTTTCATAAACGCGCTGGGCATTGTCGGTTGCACACGAATGCCTGGGTACCCAGTGGTTACGGTAATGAAATTGCTACGCCACCCCTCTACAGCTGATATTATTCCGCTCCCGACAGGAATACGCCGTCCGCGGCGTGTTGGTTCCCGGGACCGGGTATGTCGAGTGGTATTTCGTCAAGTTTCTTCGAGCTATTCGCGAGTTCTCTCTCTCTCTCTCTTCCGGTTAAGCTTGTAACGCGTTCGGTCATCCTCTACGCGTGATATTTGCGCGATAACTCGCGTCGATCACGAGTGTCATCGACGAAGAGATAATTTCACACCGCTTTCACCGCGCTTTTCGAAATTCGCGAACAAAGAGGCGTTCGGGAGAAAGGTAGGAATGACATTTATTTTACGAAAAGCGATGTTTGCGAAGTACTTTGATCTGTCCGAGGGAAAGTGAAAGTAACACAAGAGAAATTGACGTCGCCTTTTCCTTTTTTTTTTTTTATCGCTCCGTAATTCGTCTCGAGTTTCGTTTCGATCGAACGAAAATTTGTGCGCGGAAAATGCAGAAACCACGGGGTTTTGTGAATCTGAAGTTGCGAAAATACATAACGCTTGTTATAAAAGTTGCGCGGCCACAATGGACGCCCGGGGTTTTGCGATACAATTTTTCTTTCTTGATTAACCGAGCGGCATTGTGAAATTTAATTAATGCAATTTCCAGACATCGCTCCAATGGATTATTTTGGCTGTATGTGTTTGTGTGTGTGTGTTTTTTTTTCTGGTGAATATATAATTTGGTCCTAGAAATTTATTTTGCGCGTCACAAAGCAGTTCGCGCGTGTTTATTTTAAAATTCTGGGGAGAGAGCGAAGTGAGTAATGTTGAAATATTATGCTTTATATAAAATAGCAAGCGCGCGGACGTAATATAGGATTGAAAGTATAAATTACGGGGAAATTTGTAAATGAATCATTTGAAACTGAAATATGAGAGTAAGCCGGCTACGGCCGCGGCGTAGTGAACATTCCAGTTCTGTGCCTGCGCAGTCAATATTTACATGGCAAACGCCATGCAATGAATTCGTGCAGTCTGTGCGCGAAATGACGTTTTATGTTATGTTTACATTTTCATTATTTATTTTACGCGCGCTACGCCGAGTATCAGCTGTTCACCGCGTACAACTATTTAACGTAATTCAATGAAAGGGCCGACGCCCGACTTAACCGTTTATACGGATAAGCTTTGATACGAGATGGCAATTTATTCGTAAGTTATGCTAAATTATGCAACACGGCAGTTTTCGCCGTGAAATGTCGATATAATGAAACGTCTCGCGCGTTGCGGGTATAATGTCGCGCTCTATTTTTGAATATTCCCTCGCACAGATAACGTTTAGAAGTGAGAAAAAATTTCGGGAGAAAGAAAAAGAGAAACAAGCTAAACTGTGCGTTCCAATGCGACACCCTTATTTAAAAAATAATTACGACAAATTATTTATACGAGTAAAAATTCAGAAATTAAAACATCGAGAATTGAATTGATTGGATAACATTTACATATCTGATGATTATATTTCTTTAAAAAACAATCCGGTTATTGGGGGGCATTTGTCTTGTACATCGACGAAATTGTAACATTGCTAGATAACGACACGATACGCGACATAAATTCCGACCGATTTTCCCGGCAAAATTGATAAAAGGATAAAATTTTATTCGTCCTTTTATTCCATTAATGATGTCCGGAGCAGATTTCATCAAATATAACGCGGCAGACATAACTCGAACGATCGCCGCGCGCAACTAATGGCGCGATCGCCTCGTTTTAATTACGACGGCCATTCGATATCGCCGAAACGTAACGTGTGCCGTAATGCGTCCGGCGCAAACGACGGACGCGTCAGTCGGAGAAGATTATTCTCGGCGTTTAAGCGTAACCATCCTATCTCTATAAGGCGACGTTTGTGCAAGTCCGGATTAGTCGTTCGATTAAAGCTTAACGCAGTCGCGTATCGCTCTCGGGAATGTCTTCTGGCGGTAACGACGATTTTACAGAGGTTGTAAGACGGCGCCTTGGAACGGCCGGGAGGGGCGGATCGGGGGAGAGAGGACGAGGGGGGGAAAGGATTACCATTTCAAGGAAAATCGGTAACGACTCCGAGGAAGTGTGAGAGCCACTGGCTCTTCTCCTCGTAGGTTCAATTACAGTTACCCACGCTAACGACTGCGCCAGAGGGGCCGATAATGTCGCGATACGGGTCAGGGGGCTGGCCGCGGTTCCTTTATGCTAACGAATGCTTACACACCGCCACCAGCTCCCGCATACACGAGACGATCATATATCGCGGCGAAGATAGCGGAGAAATTAGCTGAAAATGGTGATCTTCGACGGTTATTGAAGCGGGCCATCCTTTGCTCCCGAATTGGTTAAATCCGATCTTGTTAAATCGGATTGGAAATGCGTGGACACTCGCGTACAAAATTGAAAACTAAAAATTGTACAGCTCGTGCGAAACGCGCTAAGAAAGTGAATAATTAGAAGAGCAACTAAACGTTAAAAAAGTTTGTAGATTTATTTCTGCAACGTACACCCTCTGCGCGCTAACTCGCGTTTCTTCAGCTGACGGAATATAAATTGAAACGTAATCAAACGGAATGTCACTAAGAAAGAAAAAACGGTCGCAAAAAAGCACGTAATAATTAAACGGATAAAAAATATCGAAAGTCTCTCTCTCGAAGGCGGATCAGAGAAGATCCGCGAGCGACGCGTCGCGCAGTCCTAGAAGCAGTTTACGTCGTGAAAAGTATTGTTCGGGTTTGCGATATAATCTCTTGAAGTATTACAATAATGACGTTGTCGGAAAGCCGGAGCTAGCCTACTTATAACCGTAAAGAATGTGTATGTGTGTGTGTGTGTGTATATGGGTGAAGCGTATTCCAGAGGGTAAATCCTCTGGTTTCTTAATGGTAAACTTCCTTTTATACAGGTGCTTTAAGCGAGGCTATCTCGAGAGAGCTTTCACAATTTATATTAATGGAGTAAGCGCATAAATGCACTGCAAACCGCGTGAAAATATCGTCGACTTAAAAGAACATGGTAATTTATGGAATATTTGAATCGGCAAGCTCTCTCCTCTCTCTCTCTCCAGGTTTGCGCGCGCGCGCGACTTTCGATGTCGCAGAGACAATTATCGATCACTTTTAACGTCGCGACAAATAGATATAGACGTTACAATTAAAAACGCACACTTGTGTGAAACCAAAAAAAAAAAAAAAGAAGAAAGAAAACTATTTTCACATTACGTACGCGTCATGTTTCACGTTTCGACGACAAAAGCTTTCTGACCTTATTCGCGGTCGCGAGAGTAATTAAATTCGTTTAATTAATTCCCGCGCTCTCGCGTCTTCAAGGACAAAAAAAAACCATTAATATATCTCACGGGGACAAAAGACCCTCGAGAGAGAAAACAAACGACTCCGCGGACGGAATACTCGGGATTATATCCGACGACGCGCGCACGCGTCGAGAAGCGAAGCGAGAAACGTGTAACGAGCGCGCGCGATCCGATCTCTCGCGTGTATGGGAGAGAAAACGGTATAACGTAAAAAAGAAAAACGCGCGGCGGACAAGAGGAGCTCGCGAGAGTGCGAAAGCACTGAGGGGAGGAGGGGGAGAAGAACACCCCGCCGAAATGCGCCATTGTGCGAGTCCCGCGGCCCGTCGCTTCGTGCGGCTATTATCGCGATAATATCTCGGACGGTGCGGCACAAAATGCCCAATTAGGTATGAAGAGCGCGAAAAAAGGGCAAGTCGGGGGCGAGAAAAAGAGACTGAAATAGGAGGTGGTCGGGGAAACGGTTGTGACATGTGAGAGATAAAGAGCGCGGGTTCGGTATCCAAATGGACAGTCGGCGAAAGGACGGAGGGAGGAGCGGGAGAGGACATGGGAAAAACGCTAGAAGGAAGAAAGGGTACGCGATGAGAACGGAGGCGGGAGGGGAGGGCGCGATGTGAACCGTAGGCAGGCAGGTAGAAGAGGGTAGCGCACCACTTTCCCCCCTTCCCTTGCTGGCAAACCGTCAGGAGGTGAGAGTGGGCTAGCCAGGGGGTTTTGCGCAATGCGCCCGCTGGCGCTGCAGTGGAGTTTATTCTTGATCTCTGCGTACGTTCCTCTCTCCTTTTCTCTCTCTCTCTCTTTCTCTCTGTTTGCGCGCCATTGTGTGTCACACGCTGTTGCAAGCTCGCGACTTTTTGATGCGCGGATCGCGAGAATTCTTCGCGAACCGGTTCCCGTCCCTTTTTCCTTCCTCGTTTCCCAGGCGAAGCGATTGACTTGCGACATCGCGACCATATTTATGGCCCCGCACTTACGGAAGTTGGAATCGGCCGCGAAAGTGGAAGTATACACGTCGTGTTGGTATATACGACGTGTTTCGGTTTTCCAATTCGTGCGAATCGAACGCCGTGAAAACGGCGGACGGCGGGCACGCTCTACGTACCACGCGTTGATCTCACTGAACAAGACGCCATTTTCATCTCGGGTTCACTGTCCCCGTTGACGTACTTTTTATACCTTTCACTCTTGTTGCAAGATCGACTATTAATACCATGCAAAAATAAAAAAAAAACAAAAAATGTAGCTCGTTAAAACGCAATAAAATTATTAAAAGGCCGAAACGAGCGACAACCGGATAAAACGTCTGTTTTTGGCTACTTTGAATAATTTATTATCTTGACATTATTATCTTTCCTCGGATTCTGAAATTTCGAGGGATTGCAACGCGCGTATTTTTTATATTTTATTTTTTCTAACGCGCCTTTCTGCGGCCTTGTCTTTCATGTTCGTGACATTCTGTTTAATTGTGTTCTAATTTGCAGTCCTTGAAGTTGTCGGCTGAAGGGAAGAAACGCAAGTTGGTGCAGAAATATTCAGAGCGCGAATGTTGTAAGAAAAGAAATCTATAATTTTTAACATCCGGTTAGGTGCGCGCGCTCGTTTTCGGCGCTTTTGATCATCTACTTTCCGATTCACCATTAATGATCCGTTTTGTATTTATGGCAACGCGCTACATTCACGTAAAAGCGACAAAAATAGGGTTTGAGGGAGAGAGAGCTTGAGTAAATTATAATTCACGCTCGATTTGTATTAAGTACCTGTCGGAAAATATGCAAAAAATATGGTATATTTATTTTTACAACGAGGGGTAATATATATTGGAATTTCGTTAAATTGTTCGATTTACGTCTGCGGGCAGAACGTCAGAGTTACAAATTCAGCGAGAGATGTATTTACGACGCGCGCGCGCGCGCGCGCGAGGCAGCGCGAAAATACATCGCCGCGGCGGCGCGGCATGCGATCGAATATGCATTTATTTGGCTTTTAATATAACGTCTGTTCCATTATTAGATGGCACTCTAAAATATCGTCTGGAAAACGTGAATTTTCACCTCGAGAAGTGGCTGAAAGTGGCTCAGCGGCACCTGGTATAAGTTTTCTTCTGTCGAAATTCTAAACCACTTGAAAGATGAGAAATTTCATTCAATCGATTGCCATTGAAGCGCCCAGTACGTCCGGGGGGCAAGTTTGCCGACGTGTATTTATTTCGATTTTGAAGTTCGACAGCCCCGGATATAACGCACAAAAGTATTTTAACGCTCTTAGAAAACGCGTATACGCGTTTAATCCCATAATTGATTCGAGTGTTTTCTCTCTTTGTTTTATTTTATTTATTTTTTTTTTTTTTTTAATATGCAATTCCGATTCTGATTAAAATTATTTCAAGTACATCCATTATGTACATACAAGCGGTTCCGATTACATCAATTATCATTATTATTACGCGCGCAGTCACGTCGGGACAATAAATCGTAATTGCTTTATTTAATACTCTTTGTTGCAGCCATTTAATATATTTACGCGAAAAGTTGTTTGCCGCGCGCAATATTGATCGTTGCTAATTAAATTACTTACTGCGCGAGGGTTATTGATTACTTGTTACATTTTATATGAGGCTTCCGATTGTTAACGCGGGCAAAATAAACAGAGGCACTAAGTAATTAGCACGTGCGCATACGCCAAAATTTTCTACACATAAATTACGGATCTTTTCACATGTACAATTTGGCAAACGCCGACTCTCTCTTTTGCGCCGCGTTCTGTCGGGCGCGCGATACACGGAAACCGTTAGTCGTGATATTCCCGCTTGCTTGCGCGCCGCAGCAAGCGGAAAAATGTTCGGACGCGTCCGAAAATTAATACGCCCGGACCGTCGAAGAAAAAAAAAATGAGCCACGCCAGAAGCGTGTTGCAGCGGCGCGCGCGAGCAAGCGGAGAGCCGAGGGTATTTTTATTCTCGCCGCGCATTTTTCCGCCGAGCGTATAAACCGGCGGACTAAAGTCCATCAAATGCAATCCCAGTCGGGCGTTTTAAAAAGATTATTCGCGGCGGGAGAAACAACTCGCGGGAGAGCGAAATGGAAAAGTCGCCTTTCGCATTATCTGTTGACAATTCATTATTGGATTCGATACACCCGCTTTCGAATTCCAATAGCGGAAAGTTTCCTGCGCGCCGCCGCGCACACATCCGCGTCTGCGTATATATTGTATCAACAAACAAACACGCAAACACACATCCGCGTAGCGAACCGCCGCGCTCACGCCGGTTATTCGTATGTGCACTTATACGAGTCCTCGAAATAAACCCCCGACGCGCCGAAGGGAAGGGCGGCCCTGCCCGGGCGTCCTGCCCGTGTGTTTGTTTAGAAAATAAGAACGCGTCGTTCGAAACTTGTATACTCAACTCGCCCGACTCTCCTCTTCTCGCTACCCTTGTCCCTCGTCCGACCCTCCTCCCCCCTGCCCGCCCGCGCAACTCCACCACCCCGTCGTTCGCGTTACCGCACAAGCCACCGGCAACCCGTGTTCCGTTCTCGTCTCCGTACGGCGTTCTCGCGTATTTTTCTTCCCGCATTCGAAACGTCCCTCGCTTGTGTGCGGTTTTTTTTTTTTTTTTTTTTTTTTTTTTTTTTTCATGCTCTCGCGAGAGAGAAAACGCGTAACAGCACAGCTGCGGGGTGTATGTGCAACATTGTCGACACGGGCGTGTTTCTTTTATAGATGGGGTATCTATGCGTCTTCCTTCTGGTTCCTTTTCTCTTATCACCGCAAGAGATTGCATACCAATTCAAGTTGCGATCGAGGAGAAAGATACGTTTTTTTTTTCTTTCAAAGTTATTTCTTCGCGTCACTCTGTTACGCGATTACTTGCTGCAGTATTACGAGATATCGTTTTTACACGAATTGCAAGAGATGATGTTGCACGTAATTACAAGAAAAATTCACCGGCCAGACGTTTTTTTTTTTTTTTTTACAACATTACATTCGCGCGCGCATCGTGTGATCTCTCGCTGTTTTCCCACGTAACATTTCCGTTATCAAACTCGCCAGTTCCCCTTTCCCCCTCACCCCCCCTTCGTTGTAATCGCGCCGCTCTCAGTTTCAACATTCACTCGATATCGCAACGGATGCATCTCCGGGAACGCGCGTATCGCGCGTATCGCGCGTTGCACTTCAACGTATATTTTTCTTCGCGCTAGTCTAAATATCTCTCGATCCCCCATTCCGTCTCGTTTTCCGGTCGCAGTATGTTTCAGCTACACAGTCCACGCAAGATCTTACGACACATGGTGTAACGTAACATTGACCGAGAAGAGGAAAGAAGAAACTGTGCGAGAGTATTGTATCTTTCGCTTACCGATATCTCCTTCCTCCCTACGGCATCCTTACAAGCCTTCTCCCTAACACCAGCGCGACGTCATCCTCGATCTCTATCCCGTCCTGTTTTTCCAACGACGCACTTCGGGACGTTCTATCGTCATCATTTTAGCGCCGCGCCATTTTCCACGGTCAATTCCTATCGCCCTTACACGAACGCGGAGAAGAGTGCTTGCAACGAAGTTATTAGTCCTTGATAAGAAATAAAATCTATATCAATGCGTTGCCTTAACTTTGCAATTTCTGACATTAATTTGTGTAACAAATTCGGTCTCAAACGGAAAATTAAATAAATCAAATTCTTAAGTGATAGATATTCCGCGAATCTCCCGTACATACATTGGTGAGATAAATGACCAAGTCCTTGATAAGAAATAAAATCTATATCAATGCGTTGCCTTAACTTTGCAATTTCTGACATTAATTTGTGTAACAAAATTGTAAATGTAACAAATTCGGTCTCGAATGGAAAAATTAAACAAATCAAATTCTTAAATGATAGTATTCCCGAATCTCCCGTACATTGGTGAGATAAATGTCTCAATGATCGGGCATTTATTTAGGAGAAACAATTATTAGACATGTAAATTTTAACGTAACACAATGCGCATAATGTGTACGATAAACAATTCTCAAGGTCAAAGTGTTATTCAACATTAATTTTAAAATAGTAGTTCCGATGTATACGCGTGGAATGTCATTATTCCTGGAATTATGTCTAGAATGTCCGGCCGGCGGACTCGTTCGGTCATTGCGACGCATCCCCGGGAGAATACGCGTAATGAATAAAGTAATGCGCAAAAACACATGTTAACTAACCAATTGACGTAATACGACGCTCCATTTTCTCCTTTTGTCCGCTTTATGGCCGAAATAAATTAATTAGTCGCGACCGACGCCGAGTCTCCATTTCGCGCGCGATCACGAACTACTTCGAATACATAATCCATCTAGATCGACGACTCCCCCGCGCGTCCACGTCCGGTCGAAGTCGCGCGATTTGAGATATCGCATCGAGTGACCAATAGAAACGCGGGAGTACGCGAGTCGTAAGTAGTTTCGCGCCGCGCGAAGCAGGTAGAGGGCGGCGCGGGAGGGGGCCGCGGCCATTTCATTTCGGTCGGCCGCGCGGTGACGTTCCAGCGTACTCGGTCAAATTCCTACCAAGGTCACGCCGCACACACACACATCACATATTTCCTTTCCGCTCCTTATTTTCCTTCGCCGAGTAAGTAAATACGCAAAAATTTTGTATCGAAACGAAATATCTCGCGCATTTTTGTAATGTTATACGTTTTCGTCATACCAGATCGTAGCGACGTATCGCGACTCGCGCGTTAAGAGTAATAGCATTTATCACTGATATATATCGGCACAGAAATAGATTACAAAGAACAGTGTTTGAGAATAAATAAAAATACAAATTGAAGAAACTTGTTTTTAAACTCCGCGTTTTCGAAACGCGAAGAAGTTCGATATATTTAATGTTTCTCTGTTTATGTTTTTAACTTGACTTTGTTATTTGTTCGTTTTACAAACACACGGTTTCGCCGATAGTTTCCTCGTTTGACATAAAATATGTTACAAAGAACAACGCACAGTTAAGGAATTAATATATAAATCGAAGAAATTGCTTTTGAACTCCTCGTTTTCGAGAGAGAGAAAAAGTTTGATATATTTAATGTTTTTAACTTAACTTTATCAGTTTGTTTATTCGTTCTTTTCGATTGACGAAATTATAATATCGATAAATGTAATAATCGTGAGAGAGAATGCATCGATTATAGATTAGAATCCAGTTTGGAGAAGTTGTTCGCGATATCGATAAACTTAAGGTGAGAATCTCAAGTGCGAAGCAATTTCACACGACCACCGGCGACGCGGCGCGATCGCTTTCGTGCGTGGCCGCGACGTATCTGCTCGTAGCGCATCTACGTATGTTTTTCGATACAGTCGCGCGCCAACTTCGCTCTCGTCAAATTGGCGCGCAATAACGCGAGACGGTGATCGGCTGACAACATTTTTTCGCAACGAACGCTCGCGTAATTCGAGTTTTAGTTAAACGTGGTAATAAACGGTTATTAGAAGCGGATACGAGACTCTGGCCTGTGAGCAACTGCGGGATCTGAGAGAAGACGATGCGGATGCGGGCTTTGTGAGATTTACAGGTACGCGAGTTTCACCTTGTGACCGCGCTTTTATTTAACTCTATCGTCAAAGTTTCGTCCTTACATAACTTTTTCACACATTTTGCTCTTTGTTGTGCATTTTTAAGTTATCTTGTAACTCGTTGCGTTTCAGATTGCGGATGCATACGTTTTGCGGACTCAGCAGCTGTTGCAGCACCGGAGGATCCGGTTCGGGCCAAGCAGGATCAACCCGAAGGTACGTTTCATTTATCTTGATATTTTACAATCAAAATTTAATCATTTAAAGCAAAAGCTATTTGTTAAATTTGCACATTTGAAATATAATTGACAGAATTACATTTTGTGTTACAGAATTGCGGAATGTGCAAACTTCTTACGGACTTTGCGGCTATTGATGCGACTTACAACACCGGAGGAGAACTCGGTTCGGGCAGGACCAACTCGGAGGAATTGCTGCAGCCGGTGCTGATCAGCGGTATTGGTGAGTAGCCTTTAGGGTTACAAGGTGATGGGATTTTTTATTTTGAAATGAATATAATTTTGTTGTGTGTCCAAACATTTTCAATGCAAATAACTATTAGAAAATAATTGCACAGAATGTAGCATATTTTGGCGTAAAAATAGATAAAAGAATATCATACAATTACAAAATTAATAAAATTATAAATCGAAGAAATTTGTTTTTAAACTTTGATTTTGAAACGCGAAGTTAATACTATGTTTAATGTTTTTTTGCTACTATGTTTTTTTTCACTTAACTTTATTATTCGTTTTACAAAGATATTTTTCGATGGTTTCCTCGTTTGATATAAAATATATAATACAAAGAATAACGTACAATTAGAGAATTAATATAATATAAATTGAAGAAATATTTGCTTTTAAAGTTTTCGAAATGCGAAGAAGTTTGATTATTAATCATAACAATTCTCGATATTTTGAATATTCTTCTTTTAGAGAATATAAAAGATATAAATTAAAATAATGGGACCGGACATTTATTTAAAAAATAATTATTAAAGAAATTATTATGAAATACGTACATTATCTTAATTATTAAATATGTAAAATGTTATAATATTAGAATATAACAATATAATTTATCAAATATCTAAATATTATAATAATTCACGATGTTTTAAGTATTTTTAATATAGATTTTTAATTATTAATTTCTAACTTCACTTATATGAATAATTTGTTATTATTTGTTAATTATTTCTTTAATAAATGTTCGGTCGCGTTTGGACACACACACATTTACCTTATTTCCTTCCCTCTTTTCCTAGTAAAATTTATTTTATTTATAAATGTTATTTATGTGCGCGAATATGTGTGATTACACAGCAATGCAATAAAATATATAATTCTCAATATGTGTATTTTAAATATTTTTCGATACATGTTTAATTATTAGGTTTTCTAATTTTATACGTACAAATAATATATATATTTTATTATATTTATGTTTTTAACAATGTCCGACCGGTGTTGTCCGGTCATTGGGACATTTATTTCGTGTTTCTCTACATCACGCAGCGCGGTTTTTTTTAGTCTCGGGTTAGGTCTTCGTTACTCGTGTAGGTTGCCTTCAGGTAGGTCTTCGGGGCAATCGGTCTCCGTCGGCATTTCCCGAATAACTTATCCAGAGGTTTATTAATAATTCAGGGCGCTCGGTTTCTCCCTCGTGCGTGCGCGACAAACGGCGCGGAGAAAAAAAAAAGCGCGAGCGCGGGGACGAAGCGACGATACGGTTCGGCGCGAGGAGAGCGAGGAGCGGAGAGGAGAATGTTCATTAGGGTACAGCCGGTCAAATACGCCCGAGGGATGAATAATGCCGTGACGATGTACAATCGCGCGTATACCGGGATTGGCCTGGTACACGGTAGTTTCGGGTAAACAAGCGCGGAAAGATCGGCTTGAAACAATAAAATTGCGACGCAGCTGTTTTGTCGGGCTCTATCGGGGACATTATTGTTATCTCGTTAAATTACTAATTAGGTCCCTTTTGGCCGCCTCAGAATTGCGGCGCGCGCGCAGCGCGAAATCGCGATATCGGCCGCGCGCGCGGATGTATCGCGGTAATTTAATAATTTAATTGCGCTTTTCAGAAGTAATAATGGGAAGGGGCGTCTGCGGTAACATGGCGCCCCGTCATCGCGCACTGCCTAAGGCATTTTTTTTAAACGCTGCTGAAACACATTGTGCGGAAAAATATAATATTTTACGTAAATTTCCCGTTCTCCACAAATTTGAGATCGTGCCTTGTAAATGGCATTGCCAGCGGAACGGAATATCAACAAAAGTATCGGTTTTTGAAATTCGAGTAAGGTTTATCCCCCCATTAGTAAAATTAAATCCGTTTCAGCGTTTTAAACGTAAAATGAATACGCGATTTATAAAAGCATTTTATCGTCAAAAGAACGTTTAATACTCTTTGATTGTTACTCGATGATTCGAAATGATTTTAACTAAAGCAGTCCGGGCACACAGAGTTTTTTTAATGGCGCGCGTTTATATGACACTTTTTTTTTTAAGTCCTATAATTTTTTTTATTTAACTAGAACGTTCATCGACGTTACGATGTGTATGTGCGCGTGTTTTTCGCACACGTGTTTCTGAAATTAATTCCATCCGCGAAATCGTAACAAGAACAACCGCGTAATCCCGCGAATCGTCAAAGTTGCGACACGAATGGCCGGAAAACCAATTCCGGAAAAGCGACAATAAACATCGAGACTAATCTGATTCTTAACACGCGCATTTTATTGTTGACGATATTGTATTTATTTCCGTGGGGGCTATTGCGCGTGTCGTGTCGGAAACTGGCGTCGCGAAATCTAATTTTTATCGCGCGGCACTTGTTCGTTCCGGGGCGCAATTTCAGCGAGAGACATTTTCCGAGTTCGCGGACGATGTGCGAACATCGCAGATTTGAACGTTCCGATTTCGCGTCACGTGAAAATTTTTCAAGGCAGTTTTCCACCTCCACCTCTCCGGGGGGCTATCTCGTGAGGTCGAGGCGAAACAAATAGCATGTAAAGGCAAAGCGAAACAAAAAAGAAAAAATAGAAGCCGCGATGACCGAGTGACGACAACGCGGTATGCTAAAAATGCACATGCGCATAACTCAGCGGTTTAATCGCGAATGCAACTACGGCACGCGTAATGAAAGCGCCTCGAAAAACAAGCTGGCAGCAGCAGCATCAAGCGGGCGAGCTAGTAGTAACAGCAGCGATAGCGCCGGCACGTAACACACGCGGGCAATATTTAGGAGTGTAGGAAAGGGCAGTAGACAACATTCTTGTGGCGAACTCTCGTAAACACTCGCCTGACCCTCCGCAAGAGTAGAGGTGGAGGGAGGTCAACCCCATAAATCCAGCCTCTCCCAACCGCCTGGACATTAGGCCGAATTAAAAAGTTATTTTTTCAGTGGCGCTTCTTCTTTTACCCCCATTGCCTTCCGGCGCTTAACGGGCGATACGTGTTCGTACACACATTTCCGAGACCAACCCTTGGTTCTCTCCCGCCCCATAATGAAACGAGAAATGACCGACGGGTGCGCGCGCGGAAGTAGTTGGCTATTTTTTCCGAACGCGAATGTTGCCTTTTTTCTTTTTCTCATCCGGGGCAAGGTGTTACTTTGTAAACGGCGCGAGAAATGCCTCTTACCGTAATTCTTTTGTAAACGCGAGTCTCTAATTATGTAACAGAGAGATACGCAGCGAGTATAATCGACGTTCTCGGTCTTTGTCAGGGACTTTGTTACTTCGTCGCGCGGAAGCAAAAGCAAGTGTTTTTTTTTCTTTTTTTTTTTTTTGTATCAAGTTTGCCGGGTTTCGCGCTTTAAAACTGTTAGTTTACGCGAGTATTTTATTAATTAACGAGGTAAGAGAGAGAGAGGGCTTGAGAGTGCAGTCGGAGTGGCTCGGGTTGTTTCAACTTTTGCGCATTACATACACAGTTGTTAATCGATGTGCGATAGAACAGTTAACACACTCGCGTGCGAAGGTTTTGTAATCCAAAAGAAGAGTTGCTCTTCTTTTGTTTACATATATATACATATATAAAGTAAAACATTTATAAAATTTTTACACGCGCGACCACAATTTCCAGTGAAAATATCGCAAATTCCAGCCACATTTGGGGTAATGTGAAAAACTGGAATATTTTTAGAAAATTTGTAACGTGAAAAAATAAACGCGACAAAAAATATAATTTAGAAACAGAGTTAAAAATACGAAAGTAAAGAACTAACGAGAATGCGAGAGTGAAATTTGCTACAAATTCGTGTAAGCTCGACGGCAAAAAGTCAGAAAGCTCGTTTGAAAGAATTTTGTAAGGTTTTGGGACAACTACGAAAAATAATATTTTTATATACGCGAAAGGGTTGAGGAATGTGGGTGTTTTATTGTGGGGTATGTGTTTAAGAATGCACTTACACGCGCGCACATGACCAGACGAAATGGACAGTGACGGAGTACTTGCATATTTCATAAACATCGTTGGCGGGAAGAGGAAAACGCCTCTGAAGAACTGAGTGTTTCGGTGATTAGCATGTCAGAGAGAGCGCGCGCGCGCGCTACTCCCTTCCCCGGTGAGGCTTCATCTAGAATTCTGTTTAATTTCTGCGCGCATTAACTCGCTGCCCAGTTTTTTTTTCCTCTCTTTCCTTGTTTCGAGCTCTCTCGCAACTGTCCACGGTTTTAAATCTAAATTTTTTGCGATACGCAACGCCAAGAGAAGGCAAATTCAAAAGTAGTCGCGCCGGGCCGAAAGTGGGATGCGGGTCGTGGTGGTGGTGGTGGTGGTGGAACGTGTTATTGAAGAAGAGGCGAAACGCCGCGCGGCTTCCCCGCTAGGGAAATTAAGGGGCTTTTTAATCCCACAAGACGAATCGCCAGCATCTCGGAGAAAATTTCATTTTCCTCAAGTATAAACGGAAGATAATAAAAGTAAGCAGCTAACGCCTAACATATTACCCGTGATGCAACACTGGAGACCTGTTCTGATCTGTATATAAGCATCTTATCGAGTATTATACGCGACGTATCCCGCGCGCTGCAGCGTCAAGGGGGATGCCGCAGATAAAACGCCGTTGCGCAAGATTAAGATTGGGGATTAAGGCGTTTCTGCAGTGCAGTTAATTCGAAGTTGCTTCAAGTATTAATTGAACGCGCAATGAGTAAACTTGAAAAAAAAAAAAAAAAAAGACGATGACGGTTCGACAATTTAAGCGACAAAATTGTTCAGTTTTATTGAATGCGATTGTGTTTGTTGAGTAAAAGAGAAAATTTTTTTCCCATTTTACTACCCTCTATCTCTCTCGCTCCTCTTCGAATAGTCGAATTGAATGCACGCGAAGATATATCTTTTCGTTTTAGGAAGCTCTCGTCTCAGATACGGCGTTATATGCGAGATACTTGTAAGATATGTAGCATGCGAAGAAACCAGGCGGAGGAATAAGTTCTGGTATGTAAAGCATCGAAATCGCCCGGAGTATCAGAAATGTCGAGTGGTATTCGGTCTACCTCTTTTGGAAACGTTTCTCCGGGAGAAACGTCGGGAGAGTTTTCCCGTGGCGGGAAAGAAAATCGACATCAAAAATGTGCGGAACGATATAAAATGACTAAGTGCTTTCCGAACGATTCGCGCATGTCGCTCACGGATAGTTTTTTTATCCGGTGTGAAAGAAAACATATTTGCGCAAGAAAAAAATTTGACAAATCATTTTTTTGGTTTTTTATCGCGTTTGCATTGTCTCAGAAATATTTAGAAAACACTGAGAAGTGTTACAATTAGTATTTACATATCTAACAATTATTTCTTTAATATCTCCGGCCTTATTAGGGGAGACATTTGTCTCGTCAAATTTCTTTTTGAGAAATATCTTTGCAATTTGAAATATACGAAGAATCAGAAAGAGAAAAACAGAGAAGAGAGAGAGAGAGGGTTGGTCCGAGCGGTGGTGGAAGGATCGCGCAGAGCAGACATAAGCGGGGAGTGAGTTAGGGGTCTGCTTGGAACGACGCTCGCCCCTGGGCGTGTAATTACGCGCTTCGTTTCTCGAAAGCCTCCAGGGTTAACGCAAATGCGGACTGGTAGCCGCGCGCTACAGAGAATCCCGTGCTTCGTACTCGTCACACCGTTGTTTTTGCGACAAACCCGATGACTCTTTCTCTCTCTCTCGCTTTTTTCTCCACCTTTTTTCTCCTCCTCCACGTCGTCGCGTCCCGTCCCGTTTCGTTCGCTTTGTCATCCCCGGCGGTACCTTGGCGCGGTGAAACAGAGACCGTTTCACTTTCGTTCACTTTCCTCAATTCCCGGGCTTTTGTCATAGATTGGCGAGATGTAACGATCGTTTATATTGGCGGACGGAAGGGAAGAAAAGGGAGATTGATCGCGATAACGCCCTGCTTTTGTCCCATTATTACGTATTACGACACGGGGGGGCGCGTTCGAAACAAACCGGACGCTTGTAAAACGCCTCATCGGATTTCTTTCGCGTCGATTTCCGAAGAGAACTTGTATTGCGAAAACCCCCACGCGTGTGATTGCTTTAACTTGGAAAGTCTCATTAAAGCGGCGAATTCAAAGGCGGAGACGAGAATTGATAATATCCAATATCGACTCGTAATTAGCGAGCTAATAACGTTTCTCTTTCTTCCGCGGAAAGCCCGGAGCGGTCCGCCGAAGGAGAGAGCGGCGAAACGTATATAAACCGACTCTTGCTATCGTTTCTCCCTTCTTCCGTCAAATAAAAAGAAAGATAAAAAGAGACACAAGAAAAGCAAAGGACGTTCGGGGGCGAGCACACAATGGCATAAACGTTGAAGTATCCTTTGTGGAATATTCCGCGGCATTCGCGAGGGAGAGTCCGAGTTTAAGACCCCGGCGGCCTCTGCAGAAGTCAGTTCTCTTGCCTTTGGGTTCGCCATTGATCCCTTTCTTGCTCCTCGGCGGTACTTCATCCGCATATGGCCTTCCGCTGCACGCGCGCGCTCCCGATGTTTACGGAGCTTTTAAGCGCCCGCAGCACAATTCTCATAACCGCGGACAAAGAGAAGACGAACAGGGAGAAAGAGAGAGAGTTCGCGCGCGAAAACGAGACGGGATAGAAAGAGAGAGAGAGAGAGAGAAAGCGGAGAGATCGCCTGCTATCCTATGCGAGATCAAGCAGCAGCAACCGCCAAGTCGGAGCTAAGGCTACGCGCTTCTGGGTATGTTTTGCTTAGAGAGAACATAATGCATAACGCGCGCCGGCCATGCCGCCAGGGTTTGGTGGGATTCGGTGCGGGGGGAGGGAGGGAAATGGAGGGATACGATGCAGAGAGAGAGCTACTCTGCAAGGATTCGCCGTAGGGCTTCAACCCGGTGGTAGAATTGCAGCTACGACTTCCAGATGTGTATAGAGACGGGAGGACGAAGGGGGAGCCGGGACTCTAGTCGGCTCAGGTTACCACAACACGCCGGGGGCCCTCACGAGGTTGGACATCCCCCTCCCCCCTTTATAGTAGTTGAGCGGGTCCCTTTAACTGCGTCTCGTACCCTCCCACGCCCCGACTTGTGTTTGCTCACAAAGCCGGCAGAGAGAAAGGGCGAGGTTAATTAATTAACGAGTTTTTACTCTCTCTCTTAGGCCACAACCAGGCCAGGCCGGGCCGGGGCAGGCGAGGCCGGCCACGGCCGCGCCCCCGTGTATGTTTGTTGTATCCTCGGCTTGTTGGTAATTGTTAGTCATTTATGTAAACGTAATTTGGGAAGGCTTGGGTGGCGGCTCTAGCCGCAGGCAACATTCCGCGCTAAATCAAACATAGCTGTATTCCAACGGTATAAGCGGCGCGCGCTCGAACAGCGCCGAGCGAGCGGATGCTTCATAGAGCGTGCGGAGCGACACGTACAACTCGAATCCCTAGTATAAGCGGAAAGTTTATCACCTACGGATATAGGTATGCACGCGCCACCGCATCGCCTTGAGCTGCCACCGCCGCGCGCGCGCGAGCACGCTTGGGGAATAAAACCTCATGTTAATAGACCCGGCGACTGCGCGGATCCAATTGCGCGCAATCCCGAACGCACAACTTCTTTCGCGAGATAACATTGCATTTTTTTTGCAATGCACTTCCCTCCCGGTCTCTTCGGGAGAGAGAATTCAAAGATTATTTACATATTCTATGCGCGCGCGAATTCTTTCGCGACGTTTCGAGATTTCGCTTTCCCGACGAAATCTTCTTCGAACGAGAATTTTTGATCTCTCACAAGCAAAAGTTCGTACGAAACCGATTGTTTCTTTCGCGATTTTAACTTTTCAATCTTTCGTTCGTGCGGGAATAATTAATTTTTTTTTGTCTGAGGATCGAAACGTTAACGAACTGTCGCAATTTTGCCGATACTCGCGGTTGGTTCAACCTTTTCGAAACCTCACGCGTAAATTTATTTGCGAACGTGTTAACCGTCGCAACAAATATCAATTACGCGCGTAAAATTTTTCGGTAACATTCACGCGCGCATAATTTTTCATTTTCATTCCCGACGCGCGGTCGGTCTGTGTTGCGCGCTATAATTACATTATTTTCTCGCGTGTGTGTGTGTGTATATAAAGCTGCGAGAAAAAAAAATATTTGTCTCTCTTTCTTGAACTGTCCGAAATTTATTTACCGATCAATGGTTCCGAGAAATTTATCTGCGAGCTTTTTCAATTCAATTATTCTTTATCGAGCGTTGTGTTTCGGCGAGATACGCGCCGCTTTTTGGATGGTATGGATGGCAATCGTGGGAAAGCTCACGCTGTAGCAACATCAAGTGCCCCGCGGTGAATAGGCTCTTCCCATCTTTCTCCCGCGTCGCTCGTGACTGGCGAATCAACGCCGCGCCCTCTCGCACTTGCGTTTATTTACGCGCGGCAGGCAACAAATACGCGTACACACGCGAAACGCGATGCCCATGGCCACCATAAAGGCTTACGCGTACCCATAAATCCCAATTACAGCTACGAATACTGCGGACCAGCGGCCGTGACACGCCGCAAAGTGCGGCCCGTCCATAAATTGCGCCGGGCCGGACGTACCGAATTTTCCATGCAATTTGAATAAGAGATACGCATTTACGAAAATATGCGCGCGCGTGCGAGCTTTCGTCCGCGTGCGCGCGCGCTTTCAACCTAGCCGGTGCATGTGAAATTTTCAGGGAATGTTACGCTCGATCCATCCGACGCGCACTGGCGGGCAGCGGCGGCGGTGGCGGTCTGTTTTGTATTCATTTCACCGGAAAACTGACAAGAATCCGAATGCGAGTTACGTTTATCGCATTCATCTTCGACCGCCGGAAATATGTCTCATATGACGTTTTTTTTTCTCCCTCCCCCGGGTTTTCCGCAATATTGCGCGATGATGGTTCAAAAGCGCTAAACTCGGTAAAATATATTTTTCGCGCGTATTTCGTCGGGGTTTATTCCGAAAACTAAAAACTCGAATAAACTCTCGATAAATGTTTCTTTTTCTTTTTTTTTTTTTTTTTAATTTTGATAAAACAAACGTTTTTTTCTCTCTGCTACTTCGGAAAAATAAATTCCTTCAATTGCGCGCGTGTGCGCGCTCAAATTATATCGGAAAAGAAACAGATTATATTGCGAATTGCGCGTGATATACGATTTATATTCAAAATCATTAGAGCGCGGAGGAAAAAAAAAGAGTCCGGTTAAAAAGATGTAAAAAATTTACTCGTTTTATTACATTAAATTTTCACTTTTGTTGTTGCGTTGTTCTCCATTTCGCCTGGTCGCTCTTTATTTTAGTTCGCATGGAATTTTTTCTCGCGCTCGATGTTTCCCTCCCCGCCTGCGCTCCCCTTCTGCAACTCGTATCCCTTTTCCGCTTTTTTTTTCGCTTCCTCTTACAGTCTCATCTCTCTCTCTCTTTCTCGCTCGATCTCGCGTTAAACAAATAACTCGAAAATCGAGTGCTACGTGTGTGTGTGTGTGTGTGTGACTTTATGTCCCGCGCGGGTCGAAATTAAGTGAGCGGAATGCACACGGAGAGCACGCAATGTTCCGCGTGTCAAGATGGTCTCTCGTCAATATAGAGAGGAATCGCGAGAGGAACGATCTCGCATGAACACGCTCTCGATTAGTTTTCTCGAAAACTCGACTCGTTGTGCAAAAAAGTATAAATTATATCGGTATTTATTGTTAGTTTCTCTTAAAACAATACAACGTCTCATTAATTTCGTTACAAATTCGCTATTTATATCGCATTCGATAATTGCGGATGGGAATAGCGCGAAATTAATATCGGCCCTCGTTAAATAGTTAATTTAATATGATCAATTAAAATCTGTAATTTTATGCGCAAGTGCGTCGAGATTGTGGACCGTATATATTCAGTCGTAACTTGCCACTTCATTTAGCTTCCCCTCTTTTAAGTCACTCACTCTCTCTCTCTCTCTCTCTCGCACACTTTAGCTCTTATCCCGTGTATATAATTTATATATACGTATATATATGTATATTCGCGGGGGTTGCTGAGGCATAGGAACTTTGTCACGGTCTGACATAATCTGGCATACCTCGGCTTACAGTGGCTTAATTTAGTGTACTTCGTATCTGATTAAAATATCCGGACGGTTACATCCTAAATCTGAAGCGCCATTATAATTGCTTTATCGTTGCGTAAGCTCGGCCTTCTCGTAGGAAACGTAACAAAAACTTTGCCGAAATTGTTAACTCTGCGATAAAACTTAAAACGCGTCAGAGCAAAAGTAGGAAAATCAGATCGCTCTTCTATTTTTTTTTCTACTTGTCGCGCAAAAACGTCGAAGCGACGGCTCAGTGCGATCTTAAAATAATATCGAAGCAATCGAATATCAATGACAGCTAATAGATTGATGTCAGAGAACTTGCACACGTTTCGGCCACAGTATCGGATTCTTTTACGGATAATAAATAATAAAAATTGTCTTTTAACGTAACATTTTGTTAATTTTCTCGTCGAATTGCAAGTTTCACAATACGACAGTTTCGGCTTTTCCGTTTTTCACAAATAAATTTTTCTCGCACCAGTGTCTGTTGGCTCTCTCACTGGCCTTCTGTATTATTTTCGAATTATTTTAGAGACAGTCACGCGTACTTTTGGGGTATAATGAACGCGGGACGTATTCAACTTCAATTCAACGAGCTTTTATCACCGTTTCGGACCGAGAAACCAGATTCGACGGAATAAACTTAACGCGCTTTAGCTTGTCATACGGAAGCGCGGCCGGTCTGACAAAACACACACACACACACGCACGCACGCACGCACGCGAACGCGCATACACACGGCATAGATTAGTCCGGCTCATTAATAGCTAAAGATAATGCCTGAAGCTCAGGACTGATGGAAATATCAGGAGTATCTCTCAGATCCGAAACCACCGCCCGAGGATGGCGTATATACCGCATAAAGCACCCCACAACAGCCGATCCACGACACATACCTTGCGGGATTTGATCTTTATCCTGTTGTAAATTAACGGCAGGTGATCTCCTCTGCGCGCGTTTACGCGTGTGTGCAGTAGCGGAAAAATTTCGATCTCTCTCTTTCTCTCTGTAGTTTCTTTTTCGTGGGGCAACGTCGGGGGCTTCAGATCGATGGCGAGCGAAACATACGGGAAAGACTTCAGAAGTAATAGCAGCCTTACCGCGGGATTCACCGAGGAAAAATGATAATCCTGTCCCACATGCAAAAGTATCCCTGCATCCTGGCGAGCAGGCCAACGCATAAATAACAAAGTGGATTTCTAGATTTTTCATGCGACCAACCTCTCCCTGGATTTATCGATCTTCTTGCGCACACACGGTGTGCCGTCCAGAATGTTGTAAGTCTCGATTATCTGAATCACATCTTCTCTCTCCCTCTCTCTCTCTCCCTCTCTCTCTCTCCCTCTTTTTATTTTTTTATTTTTTGACGCAGGATATTGAATGTTTACATAAATTATATGATCGGAGGATTATATATTAATTGTGTTCTGAGAGATATATCTTTTAAAATATGCGTGACTTTCTTTTAAAACAATAAAATATAAAAATACTGAATTTCATGTAAAAGTTTGGTCGCAAGAAATCTGGCGCAGGACATTCGCGGTGGTCTGTCTTTAATTTTTATTTATGAAAGACGGTTTTGGGACCCTCGCTTTGGAACTTCTTCAGAAAAATTAAGTTTTTCAATTTAAATATTTATTTTATGTTGTTATTTTTAAATTTAATTTTATTTTGTTATTTTTTAATTTCTTCTGAAGAAGACGCTCAAAGCGAGAGTTGTTAAAAATAAGTGTTTTATTAATAGATGGATTATTGCACCTTAATGTCTTGCGTTAGACTCTTTATGGCCTACTTTATTTTGGTTAAAAGTTCCTTTAATCTTACTTTGAAATTTCATATACATAAAACTTCGCAGTCGCACACAGAGAGAAACGTAATTGCTCACATACGGGCTCATGATCGCGATGAAAGAAGAATCCGCGATTAAAAGAGAGATGATAAGTAAATGGGTTAATCGTGTCGATTCTTTTTTTGTATGGATTATCGATGAGAATAACACGGTGTGGCGAACTTGTAAAGTATAGGAACGATGGGTCCGCTACCACGCGACGACGAGATCTATAAAGCTGTTGGTGCACATGAGCAACTGTCGGGTAACGGATCGCGTTTATTACGAGCCATAGCGCAACAAAGCACCCCCGACACGATCCATCTAACCGTTCGTATAAGGTTAAGGGGCATTACATTAATGCGCGCTTGTCGCTAGACACAAGAGGGGCAGCGGGTTCTAAGTTTGCGCAACCCAATAAGGTCCCGGGAAAGTCATCAGCTCACACACAGGCACGCGCGAGCGCGCGTCTCCCGTTTTATAAGAATTACATCCTCTCTCTCTCTCTCTCTCTCTCTCTCTCTCAGATCTACTCTTCTCTCGCTCTTCTGTTTTTCTCATATATTCGAAACTACTTACTTCTCTTCCCTTTATATGCGAGTACTTCGTTTTTTGTTTTTTGTTTTTTTTTTAGTAATATATTTTTTGTACACACTTCGCGCAAAGACACGCGTTCGTTTTATCTCCTAAACCTGTTCCCTTTTATTTCCCATTCTTATTTCGATTCTCTCTTAGTTCAGTCACGATCTCGCCGCGCTGCTATGAAATCACGCTAGCTTCAACTTCCCTATTTCCGAGAGACTTTCCTTTCTTCCACCGAAAACTCGGAGAAACTTCTTTATCAATTATGAAACTTGGAGTCTCCAAAGGAACCTCACACGCATTCGAAAATCCATATTCAAGCGGGACCGAGGGTGTCTGTCGCGCAAAATTGCACTACACGTTTTTTTCACTGTTTTCTCCCTTTCCTCATCCCCTCAGTCGTCTCCTGGTCCGGCTCCATCACTCCCCCGCCCAAACCACCCTCCGGGCGCAACGGCGGAAATGCGTTGTGAAATATTTAACCTGGTCTATCCCGTCGCCACCCCCCTCGGCAAGCGAACCTCCTCCCCCCCTTTCCACTCGACTCGCGCTCTTCCGCCCTCTGCCTCTCCTCCCCCCGCTGGCTTCGATAGCTAGCTACGAGAACATCCGGCGTTCTGCATTATTAAATACGCGACACCACCCTCTCGATACTCTGATTTTATGGGAGATCCGTGAATGAAATAACTCGTTTCTTTCTCGCCGTGTCATAGCTTCTCTTCTCCCGAGCGTGTTACATATGAGCGGGCCGTGTCGAACTTCCTTCGTGAATCCTGCAGAGAAGGTTTATCTCTTCTCCCCGCCGCGCAACGCTAGGTTTCCTTATCAAAAGATTTTATTGGTTTAAACGACGTTGAAGACGCGCGCGCACATTGAAAAGACGCGCGTTGCGCGCCGCTGAATCGAATTCGCGAAAAGCGAGAGAAGAAAAAATATATTTGCGCGCGAACTTGCTGGCACGAGAAAGAGAGAGAGAGAGAATTAAACCGCGAAGATCGCTTTACAAAGTGACAGTTAAAGTGAATATTGTATTTGTATCAGTCAGGCTCTCGTGGCAAGAGCGCGCGTTTTATTCATTAAACACCGCTCGCAGCGGTACGGTTTCATTATAACATGCGATAGCAAATTCATACACGTTCATTCCCCGTTAATGAAGTTGAACCGTGCCGGACTCTCGCAGTGAAATGAATGCGGTGGCCAAAGCCGCCGCCGTGAAACTTCGCTTTTATGTTCGAATCTTTCTTTATTTACGATGTACGCGTGTGTGTGTGTAACGCGAACATGCGATAAAATTACACACAGGCTCCCGAAAAGTTTGCAACAGCATGAAATATGTTCGAAAGCTTCGCGGATAGACGCATCTCGGTTTTCGAATAAAGACGGCAGTTCTGTTTCTTCTGTCAACGCGGGAAAGAAATTCTTCAAAAATTCTTCGTGTATTTTTTACGACGTAGGCTCGCGCGTTGACGTTTTCCAGAGAGAGAGAAAGAGATACTTTTGTACGCAATCTCGGAAAATCGATTCCCGATCGCAAAGGCGGAGGAGAGAGAGATTGACGAGGTCGGCCTAAAGCCATTAATGATTCAAGGAGGCGGAGGCGGATTGAGAAGGGTCCTGAAGCCAATAACACTACACTCTTTCGAAACCGCATTATTCTTCACGTTTTTACTTCGGCCGCGCGCCGATCCCGAGCTCTCTATTACCGAGTCCGGCTTGGTCTGGTGGTCAGGTTGACTTTAATTCTGCAACGATGTTAATACTGCACGATCGCTCGTTCCATACTGATTCGATTCCTTATTGCGCCGCGCCTCAGATATCGATCGCGCTCTTTCTTTCTCTCGTGTATATTTTAATAATGTTTCCGTTGTTACCGCGCCGAGAACAAAACAAAAAAATCGTTGCTCGTTTTTTTAAGTAGAATATAATTAAAACGCGAGCAACAACTGTATGTTGAAAAAATATTTATAGATTAATTCTCATGCGTAACATTATACAGAACGTTTCACTTAACTTGTGCCTCTTCAACCGAAAATATACAATAAATATAAAAAAAAAATTATTTGAAAAATATTTAACACGGAGGAAAACGTTGCGTAATGTTAAAAAAAATTTATAGATTTATTTTCGCATAATGCTCGCTATACGAACATCTCTGCGCCACTACCTTGTGCTTCTTCGGTCGAGAAAATACACAAAATATACATAAAAAAATTCTTTAAAAAATATTATTTAATACAGACGTTGCACGATAGAAACGAATTTCTTTTTTTTTGTTCCGATCGAAAACGACGTTAGTTGTGTCCGTTATTATTCGCGTCAACGTTGTTGTTTCTCGAGCAAAATAAATATAATTCTTCGCGCGCGTTGAAATTTACTATAGTGCCAAAGTCGTGGATAGTGGGTTTTATTACCTCTACGTCTACTCCGAGAGAATATTCCAATAGTTTTTGTTATTCGCGCGCAAAAAAAGAGCGTGTGTTTACGGAAAATCCGCGATCGCGCCATCGAGCAACGCAAGGAAACACAATACCGTTGGTAAGATTCCGTTGGGATAAACGTGAAATCCATCCGGTGAGCCGCGCGCGGATTGGTCCGTACATCGAATATACACATACGATACACTAATTGGCCGTAGCTCGTACGTGTCGTAATTACTCGCTGCCGGCTGGGATGCAAAGAGCGGGAGTGAGGAAGCGAGACGGGAAGGGAAAGAGAACCGAAAGGGTGTGTGCGAGCTAGGGAGCGCGGGTGTATGTGTGTGTGTGTGAGCGCGCGGCAGCTTAGACGAGAAAAGTTTTTGCCGTTTTATTGCCACGGCAAGCGTAGATTCAGGATATATGCGCTCCCTATTATCCACCTATCTGCCGCGCGACACCGGCTAAACAGTCATAAACAGTCACCTACCCAAGATAACACACACACCTACACAGACACACGCACGCACGCACGCACACACACACACACACGATGGCGGCGCGCTTTGCTTCTGACCGTTCAAGCGTGCATAATGATATTAATTATTAAAAGCAGAGCAGAGCGACACAACAGGCGACTCTCCGTCAAAGCGGCGTCGGGGCGACGACGGGTGCCCTGCGGCTTGGCGCTTCTCGTGCCATTATATTATTTTTCGTCGCGCGCGCGCGCGCGCGTGCGACCTTTTTCCCGCGCGTGTCTTCTTTCTCTCTCGTGCGGCCGTGTTATTAAGGCGAGGTGCAAAGTGACAGCAAGGGGCAAAAGGTAAGGGTGGTTAAGCACAGTAGTTTTTCGTGCCTATCCGGAAGTAATTTGATCTGTGTACGTGCGCAAAAAACAAAAAAAAAAACAAGATTCCTAATGGCGCCTAGATTACGGTGTCACGTTGCGTGTCTTCTGAAATCGGGTGGGGAACGTTCGGGCGATACGAACGATCATGCTGTAAAAAAAAAAAAAACAAATCGTTGAATTTCTCCCAAGTTCTGAACAAATTCAAGTTGCGAGAAAGACGTTTAAAGACGGCGAGTTAGAAAAATGCAAGATGTAAAAAAAAAGTAACATCACACGCGTATATATCCCACGACTTTGTTTATATTCTTTTGAAAACTACTTTAACCACACAGTCGCGAAGTTTGTTAAAAGCGCACACCGCATCTTAATCGTTTACGAAAGAACGCGCTGAATTTCCTGTTTTTTTTTCCTTTTGTTCTCACGTGTTTACACGCGCAAGACATTTACGTCGTCGGTTTCTGGTAATCCGGATAACACGACAAACAGGGAATGCGGTGTAGTTTCCGGGGGCGCGGACGATGAAGAGGGCGAGAACTGGGGAGAACCGGGGAGCCACCGCGGAATTCGGCATTCCTGCCGGGAACGCCTAATTGCTATGGGCCACGCACACGAGGAATTAATAATTAAAATAAAATATTGCGGCGAACGGGTCGAGTCTCCCCTCTTTTATTTTCGTCGACGAGGTCGGACGAGGGCGGGGTGCGACGACAACGACGGCGGCGACGGCGGCGGTGGCGGTCGCGGCGGCAGTAGTCGTGCTCTGGTTTTCAACCCCACAGGCGGTAATATACATAATTAAACATACGTGACTTATCTGCTGAAAAATGTTGCGTTTAACACCCACCCCCTCGAGCCGTGTGCGCTTTCGCCTCCCCTTTCGCGCGGTCCGCCTCTTCTCATCCGACCTCGTTGCTCCCCAAACCAGGACGTGTCGTGACACACTGCGCGTGGTTCCCTGCAGATACCGGTATATCGTGTGTCCGCGCGCGCTTTTTTTCCAAATTATAGTCCCCCTGTTTGTTATTTTTTATTTTTTAGTTTTTTATTTTTTTTTAACAGCTCGTATCTTTCTCGAAAAACTTTGGACCGCGAGCCTCTCCTCCCCCATCTTCTGTTCCCCTTTCCTTTCCAACCGAGCATGGGCGATATTTTGTGTACATTTCCCCCCCCATCCCCATCCCTTGATGTCCCGCCAGGATGCTTGCCTCGCGGTATTAAACAACATACAATCCGCTCATGCAGTGAAAACGCCGCGATTCCGGAACGCACGCGTCTGGTTTTTTTCAATTTTCTCGGAAGCTTTTGGAATTATACTTTTTTTTCCCTCCCCTCCCGCTCGCTCGCGTTATTTCCCGACCTCCCGCGCGCAAAGCGACGTTTTGTGTTTCCGCCTCTATTTTGTTCTCCTCGGCGTTCCCGGCGCGAGGAGAACCGGTTAACGTTCAATTTGCCGATGCGGAGCAAAGTTCAAGATCCCGAAGTAGCCCGTTTCCCTTCTCAAATTTCTGAGAAAGTTCCCTCAAATCATGGTACTTATTCCGCTCGTCTCGGCGTCTACCTTAAGACCCTTTCCTCCCGAAGTCGCGCGCTTGTTCTTTTCTCGTTCGCCCCGCAGGTATCGCGCGCTCGTTCTTTTGGTTTTATTTTCTTTTCAAGCCCTCAATTTGATTTTCCCCATCTTCAACATCTCGCGACGTTGCGCGATGACAAATTAAGAACATCTAAAAATATCTTTCTCCTCCCCCGCCCTTGTGAATATTTCGAAACTCATAAGACATTATTATTTTTCAATTCTTTCTCTCTAGTTATCTTTTAATTCTGTTGATGTACGTTATTACATCGCTCTATCTCCTTCTATCCGCTCTCTCTTTAAAGTCTCGCTCCTTTCGTCTTCAATGTTTACATATATTGTGTGCTTTCCTTAACGTTACACGTGGGAGTCTTTTCCGACTGGCGTTATTAGCTCACGTAGTTCCTGTTATATAGGCGGGGAGGATCCATCGGGTTATAAAGTAGTCTCTTTTTCCTCCGTAACGCACGCGCGCGCGCGCGCGCAGGAATTGAAACTCGCGCAAATACATACCACACGTTCCCTTTTCGTACGATACATTATATTGCATTTATTAAGAATTTCTCTTTTACGTTTTTCGCAAGACCGTGTATATAAGAATTCTCTTCGCAATTTTTGTCATCTCTTCTACTTTTCCCTTTGAAATCTGATTAACCCGTTTAATCCCATTATCAAGCGCACGCTCGATAGGCGCGCGCCGTGCTATGTCCTTTACGACATAATTAGCCTCCCTGAAGCGCGAAATAAGGGAAGACAACGCGCAAAGCTTTTCTGAGCGCAGGCTTCCGTTTTAGCAGCGACAAAAGAAAGGAGAGAGAGATGAGGAGAGCAAGAGAGAGAGAGAGAGAGAGA
>QVOA01023480.1:0-31304 GCA_014825685.1 Pseudomyrmex cubaensis
CTCTCTCTCTCTCTCTCTCTCTCTCTCTCTCTCTCTCTCTCTCTCTCTCTCTCGTTCTCTCTCTCGTCACGCTCGACGTCCGACTATGCTTTTGAAACTGAGAGCCTCGCGATCCTCGAGATCGCTCGCCTGAATTTTGACGGTAAATTCTTCAAGCGATTCGCGCGCAGTCAATTTTCCCTCGACAAAAATGTAGATCGAAATCAATTGAAAACAACAAAAAAGTAATGAAATTTCATTTTTGGATTTGATTGCGAACTTCGCTTTTCTTCTTTAAATCCTTAATCGGAAATATTTAATCCTAAGGATATTTACTACTAAATAAAAAGACTACTGAATATTGAAAAATACTAATTGACGTTAGGCCGTAATTATCTCGCGAGAATAAAAATGGCAATTTTTAAGACACTCTGTATGTTGTAGCCGGGGCATCCCGTCGTTAGAATCTCGAAGGCGTCGGGTCTCGGCCGCGAGAGTTAGAAACGTGAAGTCGGAACGTGCGTTTATTTGTCATACGTATCGTAGTTCTGGGTTAGGTCTGGCGCTCGGCTCCGGGTTAGGTTAGCTCTAGTTTACTCCAATTTACGGACGACGAGAGCGGTCGCGGGAGGAGGGAGAATGAGAGAGAAAGAGAGAGAGAGAAAGAAAGATAGCCCGAAGGACTTTAATTTCCTCGACGTACGGGGCCTGATGGTTTAAAAGCGCTCCTAAGAGAGGAGAGAGAAACCCGCGGGGCTTTATGGGGGTATGCCAGAATTAACCATTAACGTGTGATTGTACTGGCGGAACCCCGCCGAAACTTGACACCGCGATCTCTCCTGCCTGCTTGGTGCCAAGGCTACGTCGGCCACGACGTGAAACACAGACCGACTTGTTCGATTGGTCTTAACTAAGCGCGGGACTAGGACGTCGGAGCCTAAGCCGAATGCTAACGTGGGCAACGAAGTCGTGTCGGCTTGGTTGCGAGCCACCTCTGATAGGCAGTCGTAAATCTACGAAATGAGTCGTCGAGTGAAAAGTGTAAGAAAATCAATTCTCTCGATGTCTCTGTGACCGAGAAAAATATAGAATAAAATATGTGGGTATGAGGAACGTCCTCAGGTTCATATAATAATTAAAATGTGATTAATAATCGGCCAATAGGAACCAGATCCTGCATCTGGTTCCGATTGGCCGATTATTAATCACATTTAAAAAATATAGATGTAATAATAATAATAATACATAACGTGTGTAACATGACTCCTGAAAGACACAAAAATTTGTTCCAAACGCTTGTTGCACTTTCAAAATGGCGCGCACGCGCGCCCGCGTTACTTATTTATTTATTCGCGCAGCCTTTGTTTCTCTTTTTTGTTTTTCTTCGTCGTTAAGCGTAGTCTTATAATTCTCGCAACTTTTCGTCGCATTCTCGCGTCTTCATTGGAAAACAGTTGAGAGCGAGAATGAACGGGAGGATAGACAACGCGTGCTTGTTGTGAAGAAAAACGAACTTGGTCGCTTCTTACATCACGTCGCGGTGTGATAAAAAACTTCCGAGAACTTTTGGAAAGTGCTCTCGGTTATCTTTATCTGTTGACGACCGCGCAACGTCGATGCGTAACGATAAGATGTAAACGATCGAAGAGATTCGCAGTTTTGTGATACACTTTTCGCTCTTTTTTTTGTTTTTTTTCTCGACGTCTCTCGTCGACGACGCGCGTCTACGGGTAACGTAAAAAGTACTTTGTTATCGCGTAGATACTAACGAGATGTCGGTCTCACCGATGTAGCCGTTTTATTGTCTGTGCGTGTAACGTTACTTACACGCAAATGAGGATGTCCCCTGTGTATCGTCGTCGAAGATATTGAAGCCGAACCCTGTGAGAAAGACGCCGTTGTTTCAAGACACCGCGTTCGTATTTCGTACGCGCCACACGGTTCAACGAATCTTTTCTCCCAATTATTTATCGAACGTGATAAATAAACGATCGAACGTGACCAACAACACGGTGTCAGTCAATACATCGACAAAGAAAGGACGAGGGAAAATTTTTTTTCTTAGCGCGCGATTGTGCACGTAACGAAACACACGGAGTCACCGGAAGGTTTTTCCACGAGAAAAAGAAGGAAGGAAAAGAAGGAAGAGGGCGAAGACGTGCAGAGCGGAGTCATTTAATTCGGATACACCCCGTAAACGCGGCATCGCACCGCATGCGATGGAGGGGCGCCAGTTGCCTAGCGACCTGCCCCGGGAAGCCTCGTAGTCCTCGGGCGCACTTTGTTTGCCGTAGACCCCAAAAACACAAAGCTTTTCCGTACCTTCGCCGTACGGTGCATAGCCGGCGATCGCGGATCACGATACACGCCAGCGTGAGACAACGACGGGGAATGTAAGAGAAAATAGCAGGGGGATGCGGCGCGCGCGCGCGTGCGAGCAAGCGGCGACGCGGCGCGGAGCGGCGTAGTAAATGGACGGCTCCGTGATTCGGCCCAAATGCGAACGCCACGTTCCAGCTCTCGCATCGAGGAATATACAGGGCAATGTGACACTAATGAGAAACGTTCCGCGGCGATGTCACTTGGAGTTTCGTAAAAATAAATCAAAGTGAGTTTACCGACTATTACCTCGGAATCTCGAACTTACGCTCGGAGTTTTAGTTAATTATATAGTTTAGGATAAGTTCTTGATTGATTTAATCCTTGCGCGCTCCGCGAACAAGCTTCGTTCGCTTCGCGAGTGTTCTCTCCACTTCCCGTATGTAAATCAACTCGGTTTGGGAATAATAATAAAATGGTGCGGTATATTATCTTGATAGAACGGCCGAGCGCGAATAACTAATAACTGTTATGTTAATAATATCGTTCTTCTAATGTGTGTCATTTCGTTCTTAAAATGTATGCGATATAAATAAACTGTTAACTTTGGAGTTCGCGAAGTGCAAAGCGTTAAAGTGATGTAATTAATTTAGACGGGTTTGTCGTTGGATATATATCGTAAAAACAAGCGTCAGAGGCGAAACTTCAGATAATACCGGAGACAGTTTCTCCATCATCTCCCTCTCTCTCTCTCTCTCTCTCTTTTTCTCTCGCTCTCTCTCTCTCGCTCTCTCTCTCTCTCTCGCTTGCTCGCTCGCTCGCTCGCTCTCGTGCGCGGGTGAAAGTTTGGCCGGGAAAATCGCACGGATGGATCCTTGATCCTTGATCCTCGACGGCTCGGGAGAGTAAATGGAAAAGCGTTCTCTGGAACGACGACCGCTCTCTCGCCCCTTTTTAAAGCCTCCGATGCAAATTCCTCGAGCGAGCGACTGGCGATGCGCAGTTTTTCCCAACTTTTCTGGAATGCGCGGCATATACAATCGAGCCCCTCGCTCGGACGCGCAATTTCATCCCGTCGTTGACATTCTCGTTATCGCGTCAAACGCGCATAGACAATGCTCGCGTTTTTTTCTCTCTCCTCGAAAGAGAGAGAGAGAGAACGAACTGCGATATTCGAGATATTAAATTACATATATCTGTATAAGCGTGCGAATAAAAATAAAAGTAAAATGACACAATCGTGTTCGCCTTTAACGGCAAGTTAACACTTTAACGGGTGGTCTCTCTATCGTCTCTCGCCCAAGGATTTGTTGCTGCTCAAATAGCGTGTAACAAGAAGCCGGAGTAACAACAAGCTCTGGAACTACTGGAGGTAAAGTGGCGCGTCGTGGAACTTGGGTTGGAAGTTGAAGGCACGTTAAGCGAAACCGTCTCTGAAAATACCGTGATTCCCTTCAGAACCACCGGTAGCTCCGGTAACGCTTGATGAAGATACATCGAGGAGTGTGTCTCTTTGCGCGCGCGCGACGAAGAGACCAAAAACGGCGACGCGATGAACAACGCGGAAAGTAATTCGACCGCGCGAAAAGTGCATTATTACTCCGCTGCTTCCTGCCTCCGATGCTGACCCTGATTCTGGGAAAGGGATGAAGAAGAAAGAGAAAGAAAGGAAAGGGGCGGTCAGATCCTGGAATGCTGCGTCTAGCTTAAAACCCTCGCACGTCCGTTCTTCTCTTCCCCGCCGCCGCCGCTGCTCCATGTATATTCTCGTTCTCCGTTGATCTTTAATCTCCCGCGATCCTCTCTTTCTCCCTCCGCTTCGACCTTCTCGCTCGCCGAGTTCCTCCGTCTATCTCTCTTTACCTATCTTCCTAAGCTAGAGTTTCTTTCTTCTCTTTTCTCGTCCTTCGTCCTTCCCCCCGCCTTCCCGTTTCGTCCCCCCCCAACTTCGTTGCCTCTCGTTACGTTGCCTCTTCCTCCTTCTTCTCGTTCTTCGCGTCCTCTTTCCCTCTCTCTTTCTCTCTCTCTTCCTCCCTCCTCTTCTTCCACTATCACGTTCCTTTCCTTAGCTTCCTGTCTTCCTTCGACAGTGGATTCTCTGTCTTCTTCGAAGATCAATTTTTCTCTATCTCTCTCTTTCTCTTTCAATCTTCTCCTATTTCTCTTTAATTTCTTAAGTGCGTGGTTCTCATTTTGTTTATTACGTTTTACAAAATTTATGACTTCACCACATCGATCGCCGATGAGATCTCCCTTCATCTTGAACTTCATTGTAAGGTAACAGAGATTAGAATTTTCAGGAAGATAATTCCGAGCCGTCTCGGATCGCAAACACGTCGCGTCCCGACAAGCTTCGTTATCTCGTAATAGAGAGAGAGAGAGAGAGAGAGAGAGAGAGAGAGAGAGAGAGAGAGAGAGATACGAGCTACAGAAATGTGTTACACGCGCGACGTAGAAAAATTCTACTCGCGCGTATATTCGAAAAGATTTCGTGCGCTCGGGTTGGTTCGGTCCGGACCGGCCAGGTGCTCCGGCCGTGAGCGAGCACTATCAGCGGAGCGCGGGATCCGTGGGTCGAGGAGAACCGGGGGCGCGCGTAGGTGAAACACGGCGCGAGGGACATCGAACAAGGACGGAGAACCTGTCCACTCGAAGTGAGCCTTCTCTTCTCGGGCCTGAAGAGAGGCTTAAGAGGGCCTTCGAAATTCGAGGCCCTCGAATCCTGGTTTATAGCCTCGGACGCACAACGAACGAACGTTGCCGAACGTGTTTCTAGTCGCATCAGAATAATTTATGGACGTAAAGGAAAGCGTCCGGGCGCGCGCAGCGGTGATGCGAAAGAATCGAAGAACCGATCTTCGTTTCCTTTAAATGCGACGGAGAGAGATCGATCGTTTCGAATTTACAAAAGTGGATCAAATAATTTTCAATTTGTTTTCTTTCGTTTTGTTTTTTACTTCTTTGCGATTTATGAAGTTGAACATCACTGTCGGATTCTGCGAGCAAAAACGGCATCTTTCCTCCCACGGCGCGTTGTTAGAGATCGGAAATTTCGGCCCTCGGAACAGCGCGGGGCTGTGTGGAAATGACAGCCGGCTCGGCTCGGTCGCCCCCATCATGTCGCGCGCGCGGGAGAAAGGGTGGTGCGCGCGGGAATCCCGGCCACCCTCTTCCCCGTCGTTGCTTGGGCTGCATATATCGACCCACCCGATGGCGAAGCGGAGTGTGCACGACCCCTGACTCGCGCACACATGAGGAAGAGAGAGAGAGAGAGAGAGAGAGGAGAAGAAGAAGAAGAAAAGAAAACGAGAACTCCTTAACCCTTATTCGAATTGCGGGGGTGAAATTTGACGGATCGTCCGCGCAGTATTTATATCGTTATTGACGGTTACATTATTTGCGAGTGAGTAAAAAATAAACACACAAACACTCGCACACATAATAAGAAATATCAGTAAGAGAGATAAAAAAAGATATCAAAAGACGTCGATAAGAAAAAAAAATTCTATAAATGTATTTCCCGCGCGGTTGAAAAGATAGATTGGAAGAGAGAAAAATAATCTTTATATATCGGAAATGAAAAGAGAGAACAAAAAAAGAAAACGAAGGATTTTATCGGCGATTCTTCCTGTTCGATTTTTTCGTGGTTTTCGATTTTCGAATTGTGACTCTCATCGCAGCCAGGAGAGCAAAGAAAAAAAACCGATTACAGTGTTTATCCTTCTCGTTTTATCAAGTGTAACGTGTATCTTTACGATACTCGATCAATCTGTCAATCTGTTTCTCACGTGATAGTCCTTACGTTCATCGTTACAGACAAGAAAAGTTAAATTTCTCCCGTGTTCGTGATAACGTTTGTTGTTGACTTCCCGAGCTACACGCGTCAGAGCTACACGAAGCGGAAGTCAAAAAGCAAAAGATTTCCGCCGATTGCGACGTAATCTGAAATTCCAGAGGAGGAAGCTCGATAGTCACGAGTACAATTTGTTCTAAAATAAATAGATAGAGAGAAAGAGAGAAGAGAGAGAGAGAGAGAGAGAGAAAGGGGTAGGAAAGGAAGGAGAACAAGAAAAGTCAGAGGTGTCAGATTTTTACGAGCACCTGTTCACCATTTTCCCTTCGCATAGAGGACTCGCGTCGTCAGGTAGATACGCGGGTTCTCTCTCTCGTAGGGCCCCGCGCTTAGAGTACCCTATCGACCTGGAAACCTGTTCTCCCTCCTGCCTTCCGTTCTCCCCTTCCGCGGCCCCCGGCCACTCCGCTGCCGAGGCAGCGGGAGCGATGGAAATGAAAAATTAGGCCGTTGTCAGGACCTCGCCTCCTTCGGAACTCATCTCCTTTTTCTCTCTCTCTTTCTTTTTCTCCTCATCCTTTCTCTCTCTCTCTCTCTTTCTTTCTTTCTTTTTCTCTTCGTCCTACGTCGTGCCTCGCGCTCCGACTTTTTCGTCACCGCCATTTATTTATCGCACGCCAACACGTACGTACGGGGTGTTTGTAAAACACGCGGCCAGATTTCTACGGCGTAAGACCGCAGAGTAGGTGACGAAAGTTTGTAAGAAGGCAGTTTTTTTTTTTTTTTTTTTTTTCGTTCCCTTAGAAGTGCCTTGTTAAAATGTTGCAAGCGACACTTTTCTCTCGCACCATCCTAGTCCTTCCACAAATTGTATCTTTATAAAAAAAAAAGAATCTTTTTTTTTCCAATCACGAAACCCTCGAACCTCTCAGATTTCTCAGAGAGCAATTCACAATTCCCTTCTCTCAATAAAGCTAGTCCAGAGTAAAACAGAGAATTTCAAATACCGAAAGATGTATAGGTCTGGAAAGTTGAAAACTCAGTCCGCGTCTAACAACAATTTCCACTGGAATATTGTTTTCACTCAAGGTTGACAATCGAGAAGATCGCCGCCAATTACGTCTTACGTCACCTCGATCGTCGTCGTCTCGATGCGTTTTCGTCTAATGATGATTTGTACCTGTAGGCGCGCGAAAGAGGCGGATCATAGACAAAAGAATTCTGAATCATCCGCGCGCGTATATCAAGTATGCGCGCATCTCATCGGACATTGCGTTACGTATGGAGTGAGTCTGTGAATTTAAAACTTCAACATCCAGGAGTGCACTGAAATATTCTATTATCTGTGTCGCACACAGGAATCCGTGAAAAGAGGTGGTCGGCTCACGATCACAATAATTCGCGCGCCATATCGGCAGGCGCCACGCCACGTGTATTCCTCCACGACACGATGTAATACTTGCGGATTGACAGGTTATTGGCGGTTGCGTTTACTGTGCACGCAGCGCGCACATTACACAAAGACCGAGTGTGTGCGTGCGTGCGTGTACGCGCGATTTCAGAGCATTTATGCGTGTGCGTGCGCGCGCGCGTGCACGCATGACCGAGCGCGCACGCGAGGGCGCGTCAAGGATCGTGATTAACTTTGTATACTTGCAACTTGACTGTAATACAACCGCGGACTATTCTCTTCTGTGAAAATAGTGCGCGGCGATATTCATTACACTCTCGCTAATATCTCGCGTTATGCGCGCTTTGTGCGTTTGCAACGTCGGCAAAAGCGGTGGACACGGCCGGAAATTAATCTCCGGACGGCGCCACCAAACTTTTACTTTTGCTCGATGAATTCGATCGCACGGAATTTTAATATTGAATGGCGTTGTTATTATTTAGTTCAATTGGCCCCGTCGTAAAAAATTAAGATCTGCCGTTAAAAGAAGTTACACTAAAGGCGTTATTTAAATCAATCAATTACTTACGCGAGTCAAACAAAATAATATCTGTCGGAAGAAGGGAGAAAAGATTATCGCGTATTGTAAGCGACGAGGCGACGCGAAGAAACAAAGTTCTTTCGGTAAATTACGGATGCCGAGATATTGCAGAATTAGAAAGATTAAGTGGATGGCGGTCTCGAGACCGGACGTATCGACTCAACACAACGATTGCCGCGCACACCCCTTAGGCGCGTCACCCTGTATATCTAAGAGACTACATTATGCTTGCCGACCTGTTGCTACCCTTTCCTACCTAGCACCCTTCTCACTGTTCCATCCGACCTAATCCACCCGCCGCTACGAAACGAAACCTCCTTTCGCCCTCTTTCCTCCTTGTCTCCTAGTGTGTGGCGGCTCCTCGTATTCCTTCTCGTTCGGCTCATTGAAGCCGTTCTATATTCTTCGTTTCGGCTCCTCTTCTCTGTTTTTAGTATACCTTCCCTCCCACTCTACGTCGCGTTTCTCTTTTTCTACTCAACCTCGTCAATCTCAATCTTCATCTCTTTCGCTTCCTCTCCGTTATCTCTTCTCTCCCTCTCTCACCCCCCCGTTCCCATCTTCTTTCTTCTCGACTCTTTTTCAAACTCCTCTTGACTCCTTTCTTTTCTTTTTTTTTTTTTTTCCCTCCCAGACCCGTTCTCCACTCGAGATACTAACGATACCGCGATAATATCGATAGCTTAGATATAGGATTCTAGAGATACTTTTGTTTAAGAAGTAATTTCTCACTCGTGTATATCAAGTCGTGATATGATACGTAGCGATGTTGTTTTTCATCGCGAAGTCTGAAGAAAGATTTATAGGCAATAGACGTTCTCGTCGCGTACGTGCATCTACGAAGGTGTGGCCGATACACATTCCGGAATGGCCGATCGCATTAATGACAGACTCTCCGGCTGTTTTACATAGAGTACTTTTTCTCTGGTTTCGAAGCGAAGAGAGAGAGGGAGAGAGACACTCTTCTTCCGCTTTTTTTCCATTGAAAAAATCTGGTATTTCAACTCTTTTAGACGAGATACTCGATAGCAGAAAAATGACGCAAACGGCAACTCTCACCCTCGAAGGGTTTCTCGTCTCGAGTATATAGAAAAGAGCTTGGAACCGAAGACAAGAGAATCGAATCCCTCTGATCGCATATTAAGATCGCGTCGTGAGAGACGCGCCTCTTGCGCGCCGCGTGCTCGCTTGAAATTGAGATTAATTTCGTGTGTTTTTTTCGATACTCTGATTGCAGCCTCGGGAGGGGGTGGTTCGATGTTGGTCCCTCCCGTGGCCCAAAGTGGGACCGGGGATCGTCCCGTGGGGGACACGGTGGCACGGGCTCAGCAGACGACCGGCCCCGCTACGACGACCCTATGGCCTTTAGCACCTGCGCAGCCTAATCAGGTTCCCAATCAGCAGTCCCAGGGCATACCACCCCTGGCCGCTACGCCTGCGCCCGCACACAATCAAGGTTCGCATTACATTATACGTATCAATTATTATTATCTCACGGCGCCGGTAACGATCCGGAGAATGAACCGGGCTCCCTCCAAGGGAGGGAGCAAATTCGAGAGAGCTCTCGATATCTCTCGAGTATATTCCTTCGCAATATGTTTGCATCCCGTTTGCACGATATGAACTGCAAGTAAAATTCACCCGTTACGTAGTTAAAAAAATGTATGTATTGTCGATCGAACATCTTCGGACGATCTTTTCTCGGACGTCAAAATTATAGAAAAAATATGAAAAACTTGGAATGGAAGTCACGTTGCGTTGGAATTTTTCGTCTTGATTTTTTTATTCGAATTCTTTCTTGTTTCGACTGTACAAGATACGTATAAGAAAATCGAGCATTCGAAGATACGCGGAAAGAAAGAGAGAGAGAGAGCATACGCAAGTGACTTCTCGCTGAGAAAAGATCGTCTTCATTTTTGATTGAGAATACTGTTGTGTTATATGTGTGTCATGTAGAAAAATAGGCGTTTTCCAACACAATCTTTCAGTTATGCAATATTCGCTATTCGATCAGAGGTCGTTCACGCTCGACGTGTGCAATCCGTCGCTTATATCTCGCTTTATCAGTTCGATAGCTCTAATTCGGAATACAGACGAGACAGTCCTCGTGCGCCGAAATAGCTCAGTTGGGAGAGCGTTAGACTGAAGATCTAAATGTCCCCGGTTCAATCCCGGGTTTCGGCAAGTGAGGCAATTTTTGTTTCCGTTTTTTTTTTTTCTTTACCCTCAACACGATAATTTCTCTCGGAAACTCGCCGGAGACATCGTCGCGATCATCGTTTCGGTTGCATTTGATCAACTTCAATATTTTATTTCTTTCCTTATCCACACGAATGTTTTTTCTCAGCATGGTTTTTTTTTTTTTTAGCATACAATTATGGGTTGCGCATTGTAGTATCGGTGTTAGCATCTATCTGGACGATTGATTGCTATCCATTAAAGAAAAAAAAAAACATAGACAAGTCATACTTCATTATTATTTACATTTTTACGAACGTGTCGTGTTAAAAATATGACTTGCTTGTTTTCACGCGCGTGAAGTCAGTTTCGAAATATATTGCGAATTTCAATGAAGTGCGAGATGTAGCTCTGATAAGTTGTGTAACGATTCGCGCTTTTGAGCAAGATTTTCAAAACTTGACTTCACGTTTTCAAAATAGATTTTTATACGCGAACAAGAGAGATTCGAAATATCTCGCCTCTCTCACGGTCGCAAAGTCTTACTCGCTTAATTATCGAAATTATCGTATAAATGATATTTTATAGCAAGTAATTCTATATATTATTTATTATAAAATATACGTGCAAACATAATAAAAGACAAAATTAATTTAATATTAGTAAATATTTTTTACAAGATTATAAATAATTTTAACATCACGTGACATATTAAAACTAATGCGCGTAATACAAGCAGACGAGCAGTTTGTTTCGTCGCGTTTTCGGATTTTCGTGAAATTTTATCTACTTTTAGAAATATCGCGTTTATGCGAGTCTCATTTTCGGTCGAAAGGTTAATTGTCAATTGTAGCGTATCGTAAATTTATTATTTTCCTACAGCAGGGATTAATTACTAACTTTCCGCTATCTTGATGATGTTGCAGGTGCGAACCGCTACGGACTGTATTCGTTATTCCCAGGGGGTGGCGGGGGCAGTTACGTCGCTGCCACCCCCGCCACCCCAGGGCAACCGACTGGAGCACGAGCTTATCACGCGACAACGCACAAGGGTAAGTTTACAACGACTTCCTTTCCCTCGCTTTCTACGAACGCCACGTCTCTCGTTCGAGGATATTTCTTTTTCCGCGACCTCATATTATACGTTTTATATTTTACTGAGGAATTTCATCGTTAGAAAAAAGTCTGAACTTTGCGACACGACTGTTCTTATATCCGTTGGCAATATGTTAAGAATATATTGCGTATCTCTCTCTCTCTCTCTAAAATAATCTTCAGAACAGTCGGATGTTGACAAACATCTACGAGTTAATTTTGAAGCTTTTCGATTTCTCTTCAATTGGACTAACAATAAGTCTCGATATATTTTCTGAAATTGCACGTGATCGGAAGTTAACGATATTTCGGATAAGATCGCAAAGACGTTGCGTTTGTCGATCGCAGAAATCGATTAGATACTGTAGCTTTCAGCGTTGAGCCTCCGCCGTCTTCGCGGTTTTTCCGGCCATCTTCGCGCAAAGGGATAACCTCCTTTCAGATAATTGAAATCTCGCCAACGACTAGAGATTCGATTTTCGACAAGACTCCGGGCGTGGAGAGGAAGGAGGAGGAGAAACCCTCCGACCCTCCGGCGTGTTGTCGCCGCATTTTTTTTTTCTCTCCCGAATCTGCTCTCCGTTTACCACCACGCGCTTTACGTAGCCGCGTTTTGGGTTACACCTCGGACAATGAGGTTGTTAGGGACTGGAGGAGGTGAGACGAGAGGTCTGCGCGCAACACGACGACGAGGCTGGACACGCAGCCACACGCGAGAGAATTCTATTTGGGGGCGCGCGCGCGCGCGTTTTTCAAGTCTGGTCGAGTTGTCTTCCGGGAGTTCGCCGTCTTAATTGCATAATTGCTCCATTGTGGGTCGGGACAAGAGAGGCCTGTGAAAGAGCTTGTCGAGTCGCGTGGAAAAAGCGCTTTGCGCGCCTGATCGATGGTAACTTGAGAAAAGATGAAATCAATTTGCTCGTCTCGTATGAAAAATTGATGTTTGATTTCGAAATCTCTTCAAATCCCTTCTTCTCTCGCGTATATTTCGCATTCGAAAATAAATGCAAAACGGACTGTCACGGGGAAAAAAAGAGAGAGATTTAAACGTTGAAATGCAAAATTTTTTTAGATCACGGTTGAAAAAAAAAAAAAAAAACACTCGCGCGTGTTGACAGTTATGTCGGTCAATTACGTATATATATATATATATCTCGTCTGTCTGTGTAGACATCAACGACGGTATATTTTTCACGCACGTTAATTTACATAGGCAGATACGTATATCCGCATTTAGATAAAATCAATAATCCTAGCAATGGCGCAGCGCGCTACCGAAGATATATCATGCAGTCGTTGCGCGCTGCTGATAGACGCGCGTTTCCCCTCACGAGAATTGCGCGTTTTTCCTTGCGAAACGAGAAAATATTAATCACGCCGGCGAGCGCGCGCGCGGGCGGCGTGGTAATAACTTTCTTTTTTGAAAATTCCAGTTAGCTAATTATCGGTAAAATATTCAGTTAATTATTGGGCAAAATGGAATTCTAATTATTGGCAAAATTACACGGGGAGCAATGTAGCCTTGATAAACGATTCGCTGCTCATATTCAATAATTAAAAGCTTTTTCAGTTTTCCCTTAATTTCTTTTTTTTTCTATTTTTTTTTTTTTTTAATATCCATACTCGAGTCGGAACCCTATAGTCGGCTGGATGTTTGCACACCGCGTATTACGCGCTTGAATTAAATATTAAACGCGGAAATGTTTATAACATGTATTTCTCGTCATAAAGGGACTACCACGCCGGTAGTGGATTAAACTGCATTCCAGCAGTTAACTGTATTCCGTCGAGCTCGTGCTTCGTCTACTGCATAGCGTATTCCTTCATCAAGGCGGCGGCGACGGCGGCGCCGCGTATACACCGATATTTCCTACTCGCGCGGATACCGACCATCCGTCCGCGGAAGGGTAGGTCGATTAATCGGCAACGGGATTCCCTAGTTTCAGAGAGCGTGTTTTCCGCGGCGGTCGGCGTAGGGATGGGCGGCTACACCTGGGGCGCTCCCACGCCTCCGCCCGGATCGCCCTACAGCCCCGTGCCCGTGACACAGCTGGAGCTGCTGGCGAAAAATTTGGCGAATCTGGCGCCCGCAGCCGCGGCGGGCCAGCAAGCCTTGAGTCTACAGGGTGTCGGCGTCAACGTGGCGGGTAGCCTCCACCACGCGCAGCACACGCAGCACACGCAGCACACGCTCAACCTCACCGGACTTCATCATTTGCATCATGGTAAGGATCGGCGCGTAGACGTAACGTACGTACGTCTCCGAGAAAAAGTTTCACGGGAAAATCTTTCGGAAGAGAAACGTCGTGATCAGGAAAGACGCAAACGTACAAATTGACGCGCGTCGTGTGCAAATTGAGAGAACACATGTTACTTAAACCCAAGCAACACGTCCGATCTCTCGCAATTTCGCTCGCGCAGCGTTACCGGGAGCGAGATATATCAACGGGAATAAAAGATCGTAGATTAACAGTGTTGTCTTTCTCTCTCTCTCTTTCTCTCTCATCTTATCCCGGATAATATCTAACGTGGTAAATACATCTAACGTTATTATATGATAAACGGAGAAGAGAAAGAGAGCGAGAGACCGAAATGTAAATTTGTTACGCGAAGTACAACACGGTTCTGTATATGCAACGAATGAACGAACGCGCACACACTTGTAACATACTCGTAACACTTCTCGCGCGGGTAAACCGAGAGGAGTTTGAAAAAAAAAAAAAAAAAAATAAAAAAAAACAAGAGATCTTTTTTTTCTCGTATTTCGCGATTGCGCTTGTTATTGCGTTTTCGCCCTATTTCCATTTTCCAGATAGAGAGGAAGGGAAGGGGAATATAGTTCTACTTCAAATTATTCTACATTACCGACGCAATATCGAGCACGGCCACGAGAATATACCGCAGCCCGTTATATTCGCGCTGAATGTTCTCTCATTGTTCGCCACTTGTTTCTATGACGTTGAAGCGGAATATTAATTTATAGAATATATACATCATTGCGCGCATTTACACACTAGCGCAATTACGCCGCGATGGGCGTAGCGCGAAGTGAGAATAGATAATATGTTTTAACGCGCAATTGCTTGTGTTTCTTTCACAAAGGTGGCCTTCATCAGAACACGTTCCCGCCCCAACTGTCTCTGGTGACCGGCAACACGCCAACGCTGACCATCAACAATTTCTCGTCGCCCAACTCGAACGGCGTCGCGCCGACGACGAACGTCCTCTTGCAGGAATACCAATCGCCGATAGGGGTGACAGCATCGGCGACAGGATGCGCCGTCACCGTGAACGGTTCCTCTTGCCTGACCAACACCAGCAGCGCGACCGGCAACATGGTCGTGCACGGTGGCAGTGGCAACCAGGCGACCGCAAATCAGACCGCTGTTCAGGCAACAACCACGACGAAGAAACGGGAGGCTTTCCTTCCCAGTCAAGGCCAACCGGTGAAGCTGGAGAACAAATCGACCAGGACCTCGTGTCTGTGCAGGAACAGCAACGGTACGACGTTCTTCCTGTTTTCTCCGCGAAATCAATTAATCGCGCACGAACGAGAGCGATTTGCGCTACACAAAATACGACCTACAAGACGACTCTCTTGACGAGTTTTCCTCGTATTTTCGATTTTTAGATCCCTTGGAACAGAGCGCAAAGAGACGGACAATTGATCTTTGAATTTAGGTTCTCTGCTGTTGATTTGTTGAAATTCTAATCTTTCAATTTCTCTTCGCTTTTTTCATCCCGATTCTCCGGAGTTTCGGATCTTAGCCTTTAGATCTTTTTGTACGTTAAGCTCCGGTGGCTCTCAGTTCGTTCGGATTCTCGTTAGATGTTAAATTTCTCCGAATTCCATCCCCGAACAATATAATGAAATCCTCGAAAACTCGAAGGTAAAACTCTGGGATTTTAAATCCCCGAAGCTGTTCATTGCCGCGCGCGCGCGCGAACATCGCGGAGACTCAGAGATCGAAAGACCTCGCGGTGTTGACTACGAATCTGTAACGACGCAATTGGATTTGACGACTACTTGCAGGTAAGACGAAGGTGGTGCATTCGGACGTGGGGTGCAGCAGGACACTGCCCGTCGTCTCGTCCTGGAACGGCCAGGACAGCAACAATAGCGGTGCTGGCTTGACGGTGAAGAGGGAACCCTCGGTGCCCTGTCAAGTCGCGGAGGTTTCCACGTCCCTTCACGCCACCGCCACCTCCGTCAAGATCGAACCCGTGCCACCCAAGTCTGAGAATGGTGAGTCGATCCTCAACTATCGAAAGACCATTCTGCAATTGCACTGAACGGAAAGAAAAAAAAAAAAGAAGTTAATTATCAAATCAACGCAATTCATCCAACGCGATCGATGTTTGCCGTAGTACACGACACGTATAACGTTTGAACATCAGTGATCCGAATTAATTAACAGTACGGCTCAACATTCGGATTATCGAAGTCGTAGCGTATTTTCTGTCGCGCTACATGTGCGAGTTCTAACGCGAGGTTTTTACGTGTCCGACACGATGTTCGCTCGTGTGACGCGAACGTATCGTGTATGTACAATGTGAATCCGACGACTGTATTATTAGCGGCAGATGCGCGATCAAAATTGCCACCGGTCTCCTTGCAAAGCGCGCGCGCGCGCGCGACAAGCCGTCGAATTTGGAGAGTACAGAGTTTAGTTTTTTTTCTACAACAATAAAATTAAATCTTTCGTAAAAAACATTCGCAAATAAAATTCATCTCGATAAGGTGAGAGAGGAAAAAAAGATAGTTTCTCGGTATATGTATCGGTTGCTCAATCGTGTGCGAGGAATCATTGCAATTCAACTGACATAATGTGTTAATGGTTCTCAGAAAAGTCGTTTTACGTGTGTATTTTAAAGCATACAATTTTTCCGCGCACAATTAGAGGTAACGCGTCACCGTCCGCAGTTTGCGACGTTTATGTGCGCCAAGTTTTTTTATCGAAAAATCTTTCGATCGGAACTTTATCGAATGTAAAACCGCCGCCGGCTATGTAAAGAAATCAGATGTAAATCCGTTGTAAACACGTTGCAATTATTGTCGAAGACAGAAATACACACACACACACACACACAAAAACAGTTTTCCAAATTAAGACAATTACGTCTCTCTTTAATGAACTTATGAGTAATCCGTCATTTGTGCCGAGAGAGTTCGCAAAGGCCGTGAATGGGAAGATCTCGTTTGAGATAAAAGATAAACACGTTCTAATCAGCATAATCACATTTTTCATCGACTGAAAACGAGGACTCGTCATGCTGATTCGCCTAATACGAAAGGCGGTGCGACGCTTTTTTTGATAGGCGCTCAAATTCACGGGAGGGAGAAACGCAGAGGCGAAGCAAGGGAAGATCAAGCGTGCATAACCGCGCGATATAGAAGAGAACTCTCGAGAGCATGATAGCGAGAGAGAGAGAGAGAGAAAGGGAGAGAAAAAGAGAGAAAGACAGTGAGAGACGTGATCGTGCGAGACGAGAGAGGACCGGTCGGTCGGTTCTGGAGCGAGACGGTGAGAGGAAAGAAGCGAAGAGAGGAGGCCGAGGCGAGTTGGCGTGCAAGGGTATAAAGAGGAAGAAAGAAGAGAAACGGCACAGAGAGGCAGGCAGACAGTCTCGTTAAAGTAGGAGGTGCGTGGCACGCATGGCGACGCAAACACAAGGCGTGGTTCGAAAGAGTCTCGACCCTCTCTCTCTCTTTCTCTCTCTCTTCCCGATCGGTCCTGACACATCCGCGTCGCTCGCGCGCTGGCACGCCACTCGGTTTTCTCGTACCCGGGTGCCCGTGCGGTGCCCACACGTGTTACGTCATGCGAGCGTAACGTCGCCGCCGCCGCCGTGCCGCGTCGCCGAAGGCGCGGGATAAAAAAAAAGTAGGCGGTTTGGCACGCGGGGACGAAAGGAAAACGCACCACAAGGGGAAACGAGGAGAGAGAGAGAGAGAGATCGGGACGGTGATTTAAATGAATGCACTTCCGCGTGCATCGATGAAACGCGCGCGACGCGTGCATCATCGTCGCGTTTCAGTAAGCGCACACGCTCGAGAAAAGTTGCGCGAGACTCATTAGAGGAAAAACTCGAGAGAAGGTGGAGAAGAAGGTGGACGCGGGGGAGGAAGGGTATAGATCAGAATGACTTAACTAACTTAGCTCAGGTAGTTTTGGTAATAACGAAGTACGTACGCTTTTCGATAAAATGCGCAACACGCATCGGGAGCGAAGTTTTAACTAGATTTGCTTTTTTGAAAAAAAAAAATAAAAAATGACGAAGAGGACGACTGAAAATCAAACCAGACTCTGCGAAACAGTTTTCTCGTTTTTTAAGTCGAGCGCATCACATTTTGAACACGTAAAAATATGCTCTCTCTATGTGCAACAACAATCTACGTGCAACAATATAATCCCTGTATATGTAACAATCGACAGTTGAGCGTGTTTCTGACGTTCAAAATTAAATTCCGATATGACGTTCTCTCCATCTTTCGGATTTCTCGATTAAACCCCACTTTTTTTTTTTATCCACAATTGTAACGTACCAACCGCGAAATGCTAATTGCGCTACGTCCAAGTAGAGAAACACAAGAAATTGAACAAAAAGGAAGATTACTGGTTGTGTGTTCCGAGCGTTTATTGGCGTTCGAAGATTAACTCAAGCAAAGAGAACTCAGTTCTGTCTTAACTGTGTGCAGCTACGCGTCGTGTTCGTCATCAAGCTCTTTAATTTTTAATTTGACACTTCTCACGACTTCATTGACAACGAGCCTAAAACACACACACACGTTTTACATCATTTGGCTATTAGAACTGACCAGCGTTTATTTACAACATCCATGACTCTAGCGCTGATAAAAGACCGCATGTCTGGTGTCGAAACGTTTGCGGTTGTATCTTTGAACGTGACAAACACTTACACAACACGCAACCAACCGCGTTGGTGCTTCCACATTGGTTTTCCTTTTCACTCAATTTGCGAAATTTTGAATCCACCCGCAACCGCTCGCTGATAAAACACTCGGCGAAGTCGCGATCGATCGATCTTTCGTGATCTTCTTTGTCGTGCCAAGTTTACGATTTTTGTCTCGACCTACCCAGAAGCTTATCCCGCAACACGACTCACGCGCGATATTTCTCGATCGTTTCAGGAATAGTGGTCTCGAACGCGGCTGCCGGTGGCATACCGGTTGGCATTGCTGTGGCGAGGCAACGATTGCAGCACCAGGAGACTTCGACGTCTATGCGCAATGTGTCCTTAAGTCATCACACGTCGCACCACGCGACGAGCTATCATCACTTCCAACCGGACGGTCTGGGTGAGTCTCTTTCACACAGGATTTCCCTTCCTCGCGATTGCGAAATTACGTTTTCCGGGATAGCAAACGGATCGCAATATTGGAACAGATCTCTCGAGCACAGAAAGTTGTTGTGCTTGTGAAATGTATACAAATTAATAATAAAATAACGTTCAATTGCAGTAATAATCTTCGTGGCGATCGCGCCACATCTCGGGCTTCGGCAATTCGAAAAGCGAAAATTAAAAAAGAGAGCTCGCTTGTGGAATTGTCGCTCGTGGAGTTCGCATCGAAAATTCATTCGTCGTGCATGAACACCTTTGAAAACGATCGCACACGAGAGATCCCTTTCCAATCCATACGTGTTTTGCGCTTATCGTTCTCGACATCGAGCGATTTTGCCGGCCTACCGTATTGTTCCCTCGTCTCGGGCGTAATTTATTGCGAAAGGATATCGCCGCCCGTTACCACACAGCCTGAGGCTGTTATTTGTACCGTTGTGATACGCACCTTTTTTTTTTTTGCAAAATGACGCAATTGGCGGAAGCAGATGCGGCGAAGGAGCGTCGTTGCGTATAGATCCCCAAGCGCCGGGCTGATCTCTAAAATTTTAGATTAATGGGAAAGGGTAGATAACTCGTTGCTGACGCGATCAAGTCATCGACACGCGAATTAAACCTGTTTTTCGTTTACGCGGTTAACTGCTGCAGTTATATTATCTTTTACGAATGACGTAATTTATCCGATGTATCGCAGGTGCTTCAAAATCCATAGAAATTTCCGAGAACTTTAGTTTACGTTTTACAACACACACACACACCAGTTTGTGTGCACCGTCCAATCAATATTCATCAAATTTCGAATATCGCGCAATGTTCACCTACTAATTGCTCGCTTCTATAATAACGATTCGATGTGAAGTCCGGGGGTGCGAGGCGATTCGCTCGCAAATTGAAGAGTGTTCCGCTCCTCTCTTGACGCCCGGCGCACTTCCCTTCTCTCGATGAACACTTTGCACCGTGCGCGAAGTGGATAAATTCCGATAAGCAGAACTGGGTCCGTTGTAGGTACCAACACGGCCATGGCGGTAGGCGGCACTACCCTGGTGCACTGCGGAGGGCCTGGAGGGGAGGATCGTGCGGCCCACCTCGCTGCTATTTCCTCCGGGGCGCTCGCGCCCTCTCTGAGCCTGAATTCCACTCTGAATTCCAGCTTGAATTCCACCCTGGGCAGCATCGGCGGTGCGCCGGCGGCCGCGGGCGACACGACCGCCGCTACGTGGCCGCCCACGCTGTGGCAGTATCCGGCTGCAACGGCCGCAGGTGGGTAATTCGGATCGGGAGGGTGCAATATACACTGAACAAACGACCGACCAGCCCTTCCTCCCCTCCCAATCCCGCTTTTCAGAAACTAACCCCGAAGATAAACGAAATCCGCGACCAAACAAGACTGTCTTTATGTCGTTACGAGCGATCGAGTTCGGTCAACACCAGTTCCCGGACATCGTCCGGCATTGTCCGCGGCGGCTATTGATATGCTAAATAAACGATGAGGCTTTTAACCCTTGAGCACGTGCTTTTGTGGCAGTTCTGCGCCGCGATGTACCACGCGTGTCTAATATCTTCCAATTATCGCGCTTTCGATACCAGAAAGAGAGTGAAAAAGAAAGAGAGTTTGAAACAAAAAGTCGATCAAAAAAATTGCACGCATCGAGTCCATTTCTGACGATTGTACGAATTGCGCATCGATGAACACGAAAATTGGGATTAATTACCGTCCCGTGACGTATAATGCGCGCGTCCATTGGACGCGCGCGGGGAGGATTAGCCGGGCCGCTAACGAGCGACTCCATACAATTTCGGATCGAATTCACCCCTTCGGCGTTGGCCGGCCTCCCTGGCACCGCTGACCGAGTGACATTTATCCAAATAACGCTGAACTGCACATCGCGCCGCGATCTTCTGCGTGTATTTTCGCGCTGTTGTAAATCATTCACGCGTTTTCATCTGTTTAATTTAATTTGACGAAGCGGATTTCGAACGGAGACAAAAAAATTCGCGAGTCGCAAGATCCGTTCAATTTTTCATAACTCTTCAAACTTTAAGCAGCAGATGAAGATATGCTTTTACCGCAGATCCTTTTTCCGAGATCAATCGTTCCGGTAAAACGCGCAAATTTAATAAATCGCAATCGGCGATTAATACAGTTATATTGTACAGTTGTGCGGAAAGGACAATGCGAATTGTAGATTGTATTGATGTCTTTTATTGCAGCGATGCCAACGGATCCGGTTGGTTTTCCGCAAGTGAATTCCGGACTGCAGGGTGGATTCCACGTGGTCCGCGACCCAACAACCGGACACATCCTCCTTATTCACGCTGCGGGTAACGCGTGCAATACTATACAAAAAAAATAAAATAAAATTCCGAGCATATTCTTTTCCAATGTCCGAATTTCATCGTCAAGTGACGCGACAGTCAAATTTTTTTACATTGTTTTATCTTTCCGAACAGAACAAATGCAGCAGGCCGTGGTCTGGCCGAATTACCCGAATCACAACAGCAACGTTGCACCGCCGCCGTTCCTCCTGCCACCCCCTCCGCCCTCGATACAGGTTTTGGGCGATATCGGTGGCGCGCGATTGGTTTTGACCGAGAACAAGCGGAAGCAACAGAGCACGTTGCCGATAGTGAAGATCGAGACGGAATGCAACAACAGTCCAACCGCTATAATTAGTAAGTATAAGAAGCGACAGGTGGGACACGCTACATGTCGTGAATAGTAAAATTCTTCGCTTGTGTAGTCCGCTCACGTTATACGCGCAACGTTAGCATTACTTGAAATATACGTATATATTTCTCCAATCACTCGTAGCGTCCGAATCGTCCAAGACCGCCCTGCAGACCATGACGTCCATGACGGGGGCTTTGGTGCCGGACGCGGCTCTTGTCACCACGCTGCACTATTATCCGCCGGCGCCGGCGCTGGTGCAAATCAGCCAGACCGAGCCCACCACGCACTGCAGATCGCAGGTAGGTACACGTCACCTTTCACCAGGGTTTGAACAGCCGCGCACTTGTGTCGAAGAGCGGTATGCGCGCGCGAATTATTGCGCGACCAACCGGCCCGGCCGGCCGGTGCAATATCTATGCAGATAGCGATGCAAATCGGGTTTGTCCATGATTAATACAATGTACCACAACGTTTCCACATTATGCGAATGGCTGGACCGCGCCTCTGCGGAGCTTGACGTAATTACCGCTCCCCCACTCGTGTTTCCGCCCGTTCTCTTGCTCGAACATCTTTCTCTTTTGCTTTTTCTCGTGTGAGAACATACGGATCTCTAACGACCTATACCCACACTCGCGATGTCCTTTGCGAGAACCGACTATCGAAAGGGAGCACCGTCGCGTGCACGAATTCTTTGCAAAACAAAGAAGTTTCGAACGATCTTCACTGATGATCGCTGCCAGCGCAAGATTTTCCTTCGCGCACGTGTTCGAAAAAAGGAAAATTTTTTTGTTAGTGACGCGAGGAACGAAAGTTGCTCAAGATTCTAGAATTTTGTGAAATATACAAAAAAATTTCTTTTTCACGCGAAGGCCACGTCGCCGGTCTCGTGTCTCACGCCACCGCCGGAAGTACCGACGACGATCGAGCCGTCGTCGTTCGGCGTTCAGGACGCCTCGAATCAAACCGACGCGCCCGAGGACGCGGAGGAGCAGAAGCAGGAACCGATCGTTAAGCAGGAGCAGAATCTGAGCCCTTGCCAGGTCGCGACGCAGTCCGCGACGGGCGCGAATCTGACCGCCGCGAATTTCGAGATCGTGGCGCCGCCACCGACCGAGAGGATCTGCAACGTCGTCAGGATCACGACGACTACGACCACGGTGAATCCGACCGTGTGCGGCATCGTCGCGAAAGTTGACAAGGCGGAGAACACGATAATCAACATGGCCGATTGCGCCAAATATTCGGGGAAGGACGCGAAAAGCGTCATCAAGACGATCGAGCAGGACGCTCGAATTGACGAGGAAGTCTGCAAAGAAAACAAGACGCCCGTCTGCGCCAAGAGCAGAGCCGGCGCCAGGATCATCGAGATCACCGAAGAGAACTGTGATAGCTTCCACGAGAACCTGGAGTTTTTCGCGAGGAGAAGAGACGTCGGCGATTGTCAGCGAGACAGCTATTCCAAGGAGAACGCCGTGCGGGAATCTAACGCGCCTGAAAAATTAGAGGTGAGGCTTCGACCGGATCAATTTTCGAGTATAATCGACGATTTCATTTTGAAAATATTTATAATTGTTCTATTCTCCTTGTTTCTTTTTTTCAGATCGAGTCAAGAACCAACGCTTCAAAGATTGAGGTTCATCATCAAGGTCCTAAGATAACAGAACCGACTTTCGAGGAGCCGAAACCGAGCGCCGCCGATTCGACAGCCAATTGCGAGAGCTACGACAAAAACCGAAACATTATCGCGAACGGCGAGACCCGGCCGCAAATCACGGTGAAGTCATTCGACATGCCCAACATCGACGCTGACGATCAGGAAGTTGAGCATGTCGTCATCAAGCAAGAAGCGGACGACAGCTGCTACGACATGTGCTACGAGTCCCAGTGCGAGCCAACGTCCACCAGCGAAAGATCCAGGCCTAGTCACGAGAAGTCGCTGCAAGAAACGACGAAGAGACACGAGAAGTCGCATCATCCGGGAATCGAAAACGTGGTGGAGAAGCTGAAGAAAAACGCGGCGGCGTTGCAGGAAGCCGCGTTACCGGCCGCGCAGAAGATCGAGGAGTTCGCGGAAAAGCCGAGAAGACACTACGAGACGATCCCGAAGAAGCTGCACTTTCTGAGGTCGTGCCAGAATTCGCTGGAGAACGGCATTGACGCCGAGGTCTCCTCCTCGCAGATCGTCATGTCGGAGCAACAGACTCAGGATCGGTCGGGACGATACTCACCCCAGACCGAGGACGACAGACACTCGCTTGGTAGCAGCAAGTGCGACACGTCCGGCGAGTGTCTGGTGAGCGACAACAACAACGACAGCAAGAGCAACAACAACAACATCAAGACGTTCGAGAACAAAAGTCTGTACGAGAAGAACGAGAGGAATTTCTGCGACGTTACCGCCTATGTGAAGCCGAAGACCGTTTGGCGTTGCGAGGTTCACCTGATAGAGAAGACGAACGCAGCTCGTAAACTCAACGAGGACGTGTCTTCGGAAACGATGAAGTCCCGAATTCAGAAGCAAAAGCCGGCAATAGACGTGAGCGGTCTCGAGTTGCTGTCGAACAGCATCGAGCAGTTGGAGCAGCGTATCGGCCAGTCGGAACACTCGCAAATGGACGTGGAGGAAGAGCCGCCCGTGAAGAAAAACTTAATCGGTCAACAGGGCGAGAATAACAACAACAACGTCGGTCTCGGCTTGCTGTGCGCTCTCGCGGAACATATTATGGAGGTGGGCGACAAGGTTCCCCGAAAATTGAACATCGACAGTTCGGAGGAGATCTCGCAGGCCGGTAGATTGCTGCTGAATCTGGGTAGAGGTGGCGGCCATTCCGATAAGGACGAAAACAAGAGAAAGTACCCCGAGAACGAAAATTCTTATTCTAAACGGATCAAACTCGACGATCGCGAGGAAGAAGTTGCGTCGTCCAATTATCACGAGGAAAGTATCGAAGACAGAGATGCAGACGCTGTTGAAAGATATCAGAGAAATGGTCTTCCGCAGAAAGAGAAGAATATTAAGCACATCGTTGATGTTTCCGAGACTGAAGTTAATGAAGAAAGAGCTACAGCGTCGGAAACTTTCAATTCCCACAAACGTGGTGCGAAAAGCGCGAAAAAGGACGAGACAATCGATTTGCAAAATAACGACGCGTGTTGCAACGATGTCGCTGAAGAGAACAATCTCTCGGATTCGGAGAACGAAACGTCGAAATCGAAGATCGCTTTCAGACAGCCGGTTAACGGCGAAACCGAGAAACGGAGAACGTCCGTTGGAGAAAAGGATGCGAGAGACGTTCACGATTACAAGAACACGTGGACGAAGTCGGAGGCGAAGAAGTTCGCGGTGAAGAAAGGAAATCGCGACAACGAGGACGACTGGCCGAATATGAACGCCACGGAACTGGACATGCGGGTGAAAATGGCCGACATTCAAAGGCAGTACAGGGAGAAGCAGAAGGAACTTTCTAAACTGATACCCAAGAAGGACGACAAGAAAACCCCGGGCAGACCTCGAAAAAAGAGCCATTCCTCTACTTGGTGAGTGTAAAAATCGAAATGACAAATATAAACGATGTCAACTTGACTTGTAATTTGATTTTTTTTTGTGTTAATTTTTCAGTTCTGACTACGGAACGTTGTCATCGCCACCTACGCTGGATCTCATGAGCTCCCCAATTCAAAAATCACCACCGGAATCACCAGGATCACCGAGTGGCACATCACCGCCGGCTATTTCGACTGTATTGCCGAAATGCAACGTGAATCTCGTCAAAATTGGCGAGCCCAGAAGTCACATAAAACTGCTGGATAGCATACCCAGCATTCCGATATCGGTGCCGCTGTCATCAGCGGTACCATCTGTTGTCGCTAAAGCGGTAACGGAGGATGAAGAGAAAAGTACAAGAACGGTGTGTAAAAATTCATTCCCGATCTCTCGATATCTCCTAAATAATTTAATATGCAGTTTGAAGTTTTAAGATTGGAATATACAGAGTGTCCAGACTGGCCCGGTGATCTCGCGTACTAAGTGCGAGGGCTACGAGCAGGAAGGTCCCGAGTTCGAATCCAGATCTTCGGATTTTTTGATCGGCCTCTTTCAGTCGAATTTATCGACTGAAATGCGAAATAAATCGGGCCTTCGGTGGTTCGGAACCCACCTAGAATCTGTAGGTACCACATTACATGGGCACTCCAGTTTGGAGGTTGGGCGTTAAGCTTAACAACTTTGCCCTTGTAAATCTTGTATTGTGAAATAGGCTACGTTTGGACTAATCATCCGACTAGCTGAAGTTTCTCTCAGATACGAGCAAAGCAACACAAAAGGAGATATTGTGTTGTAACCCTATGATGCTCAACTGAAGAGAAACGTTATTAAAGAGAGAAAAAAAAATACAAAGTGTCCAAGCTGACGCTCTGCATTTTTGAGGCAGATCATCTAAGTAACTCCCTTGTTTTAAATTTAAAAAACTTTTTATTACAGTAAAACTTTGTTTTTTTCCATAGTATTCCTCTTTTGAAACCATTCAAATTGCCATGAATGGTTTTCATTAAAACGAGAGATACATTTAGGTGGCCTGCTCGGACATCCTGTATATGTAAAATATATGTGTACTGTATATTTAAACCCTGTACGTACAAAAATTGTTAGAATAACAGTAAAACGGAGTATTTTATCTTTAGTCGAATTACGACACGTCGTCGCCAGCGCCCACCGTGAACTCGACTTCCGCTTCCAAGAAGAGGAAAGTGGGCCGACCGAGAAAGCTCACGTGCACTTCGGGAGGTGTCAGACACTTGACCGAGACGATTGTCGCGAAAAAACCCAAGAGCAAGAGTTCCCTGGTGGGTTACGTGCTATCATCAAAAAATAGACACCTACAATCAAAGGTATCGACTGCTTTTTCTCTCGAAAAGATTTTACTTTGAATTCGCAGAAAACGAATTGTCGAAAACGCCACCACATGCTCGCTGTAATTTCGCTCATAAAGTGATTCATGTCGTGATTTATGTTTCTAATTTCAGCAATACATCAACAATAAAACCGGTTACACTCCGTTGCCTTTCAAATCCGGAATGTCTTCCACCCCGAAGACGCAGTCTAAGGTGCAAAAAGTCACGAAAATGAAAGCGAAACCGGCGAAGCAGACTTCTTTGCACAACAAAAACGTGATCAGCTCGATTATCGCCGAGAAGGCGAAGCTGAGCCAAGAGGTCAAGCTCGAGAAGCACAGCAATAAAATAAAACCGAAACTCAAGGCGGAGGTGAAGATAAAAAGTTGGAAGGACGACGAGAACGACACGGCATCGTGCGCGAGCATTCCGTCGGAGGAACTAGTCGTTCAGAAACCCGTGAAGGTACGAGCTACATGGTGTCTGATTATTTTCTTTTATCTCTCAATGCGTAAATTTACAAAAAATAGAAGGACACACATCCGAATGCTAAAATTTCACTCGCGTGTTTAGGAGACGCCGGCAAAGTCGGTGGAGCAACCGGAAAAGGAGCAACCGGACAGATCGCGGCACGAGAAATCGAAGAAGAAGAAACGTAAGTCCAGCTCGTCGCAATCGCCGAGTCGCGAGCGGAAGGATACGAAGCGGCGCAAATCCCTCGAGTGCAAACAGTGCGCGAAAAAAGCGGCCGCGGCCGCCGCCGCGAGAAACGAGAGCGTCGTCAACCGGTGCAAGTTGACGTCCGCGCATCTGGCCATCGATCAGCTGCGAGTCCTCATGGCGATGGGCGGCCTCTTCTACGCGGGCAGGCTCAACGCCGTGCAGGCGCCCGACGTTTACGCCATCACGCTGGACGGCGAGCGCGGCAATCGACCGCACATTCACTCTCGAGAGGAGATTTTGAAAGATGCGGTAAAATAACCAGTCTTGTAATATGTAAAAACATCTGAATGATTGATTTATTTCTCAGTTATTAATTTATTTAATTTACTAATTACATTTTGGCTAGTATTGTGTGTAAAATTCAACTGTTACACAAAAATTTTTTAAAAAATTACATAAAAATTGTTTTTTTTTTTTTTTTAATTCAGCGTAAATTTGACGCTTTAAAAAAAGTTTTTATAAAGCAGAAATTTTGCCGAAGTCAAATTCGTTCGAATACTGATTGTAACTGAACGTAGAATTGATTCGTTCAGAAGTACGTACATGATCTGTGAGTTTATTGACGTGCCAGAGACTCGACGTGTCCTTAAAGAATGTGTGTGTTTATGTGAGACGTCAAAACATATTATTCTTATCGAACTCTCGAAGAAGCGAGACAGCAATACCGAATTACATTTGTTATGCTTCTGCTGACAGAGAAATATCTTAACGAGTTAGTTAAATTGATGTTCCGCGAAAAAATTGTGAGAAAAGAAGTCAAACGGGAATAAAATAATTTAACAATTTTGTTTAATCGCAGATCGTAGAGGTGTGTCCGACTTCGACGAAAGAGCTGCCACCCGGGACCAGACTGTGCGCGTATTGGAGCCAACAGTATCGGTGTTTATATCCGGGAACTTCGGTGGAGCCCTTGGAACCCGATCCGGAGCTCGACGAGAAGTTTGTCACTGTGGAATTTGACGACGGGGACAGCGGGAGAATCAGTTTGGACGACATCAGACTTCTGCATCCAAATTATCCCGTTGTAGGTACGTATCCTCCACGTGTGTACTTCCTACCGTAAACATAAAACCGGTTACACAATAACGGAAACTAACATCTGTTTGTTGTTATCGTTGTTGTAACACAGAATACGATCCGAATCCGCTTCTTTCGTTGGGCAAACGACGACGGCAAACGTCTTGCTCTTCGGAAGACAAGCGTTGTTCCGGTCAAGTTTTCGTGCCGAAAGAGACATGTAACATCACATCCCAGAGCTTGATACCCACCAACACCACTTTCTCGACGTCATACACGCCTAATGTACAGTCGCCGAATAATATTCAGTGCGCGGAAGTACTCGACGAAATGAATCCGTGCGCAATAGAGAGTCGTAAAGAGAAACATACTAAAAAAATAAAGAAGAAGAGGCTACTCGAAACTCTGGAGGGAAAGAAAAAGCATAGGAAGCGCAGGTTGTGCAAGGAGCATCGAAAGCACAAGCACAAGAAACACCGAAAGCATAAGCACAGACATCACACAGACAGCTCGGGCGACGTCGGTAACGCAAGGTACGTGTGTTATACAGTAAACGATTTTCTTATACGTGTATTGTCGAGATTTAAACATTTCTATCGCTATCTATTTTTTTCTGAACAAATTTTCAAATGTCTTTTTTTTTAGCAATGAGGAAAGCACCGTGGAGCAAAAGAACGCGGAAGAAATGAAGCAAATGTTACCAGATGCAAGTAACAGCTTTTCCGAGGAGAAAACGTCGTCCGAGGAGTCGGAAGATTTGTCGGAACACGTTCAGGAAGACGACGATGTTCAAATGGAAGACAAGGAATCGTCACAATTTGTTTGCGAGAACGTGAAAGAGAAATGGATGGAGTGTGATAAATCAGAAAGTCAAGTCAAGAGAACAGTCAGTCGAGAGAACGCGCAAAAATATGTCGAAGACGTAGAGACAGAAACAAAGGACGACTCAGAAGAGAGCCAATCAGAATGTCAAAAATTGTTTAGACCCGACCTGCAGTGGGTCATTCTTCCAAACGAGGAAGAAGTTCAAATAAATATCGAGAATAGGGGCGAATCGTCAACGAAAAGAGAGAAATCGTCAGAAAACATCAAGGAAAACAAAAATGATCGAACGAAACTTTCGTCGAAAAAGGAAAACACTCCTTCTGGCAGCAGTTCTTCTTCTCGAAATAATTACTTGGAAGACCAATCTTCTTCTGATTCCACAAACGGTTCTTCATTTAATTCCCGTTCTTCTGGTACTAACTCGGGTATTCAGTCTTTTTCAAATTTTTCCGAAATACAATTTGCTTTTGGTTCTTCTAGTAGTTCACTTTCTTTTTCTGGTGTTTTAAAAGGTTCTTCTGCCGATTCTTCAGAAGAAATTCAGACTGAAGACGTGAAAATACAGGAAAATCTCATTGAGAACAACAACGTCCGAGCTTCGACGGAAACTGCGAAACCGCCGGGAACTGTTCGGAGTAATGAGGGAACCGCGGAAACGAATTCCGTCCCGGTAAATCAACCATCGGACCACAGTTTGAGTAATACCGCGAGCAACAATCCCGAAACTTCACATGTACCCGAAGAGGCCTCTAACAGCAAGATAGCCTCAATGTTACCGGACAAACTCATCTGGAAGTGGGAAAATCCAACTCGCACATCCGGAGCGAATCAATACTTCGCCTCAATACGACGCGGTAGAGAGATGATAAGTGTAGGTGACAGCGTATCATTCTACTGTCTCTATCGTAACGAGAAACCCTACATCGGCAAAATTGTAAAGCTGTGGTCGAATCACAAATCACAGATGAAAGTCAAATCCAACTGGTTTTACCGTCCCGAAGAACTGGATCAACCCTGCAAACTGACCATCCCGGTAATTCATTTTTATTTGTTTCAATTTTTATTTATTTTTTTTATTTTTTATGCGACGTATCTTTATCATTTGTGATTCAACAGATGTATCTACGAAATTAATGCAATAACTAAGTCGCTTTGATAGCGCGTTAAAATTCGCGTCAACATTTCGATCCGAATGGAAACAAACGATTATTTACAGGGTGGCCTATTTGAATCGACGCACACCGACACGAACGACGTGCAGACAATTTCTCACAAAGTGGTGGTGCAACCGCTCGAAGAGTACAAACAGACGTTGCAAAACACACCCTACGCAAACACACCCTACGAGGACAACGGCAACTACTACTATTACGCCGGCTTCTACAAGCGCGAAACGAAAATCGTCACATACGCTCCCGGAGTCACTTACACTACGGAAGTAAATCGTTAGAAAAATCTTTACGGATAGATAAAATATATATATATATATATAAAACAGCTTATACGTTGTTGTTTATGTTCGTTATTTGACAATAATAATTTGACAATTATCTTCTTACATTTTAAGAAATTTCTGTAGACTTCGGGAGCTGAGAGACGAGTCGAAAGAGATAAGTCGTACACACACACGTTCCCTCGAAGTTTCTAAGCGTATTTAACTTTCCGCGTGTCACTTTCGCGCGAGTCACTTTTCAACGAGCGTCATTTAGATTAAAAAATACGGCGCATTACTTTAACGACACAATTTTCTGATTGACTGATATTTGCTATATTGACTTCATCCATCGGAATACGATCTAACGACAGTTCGAGATTCCTTCGAATTTTAACTACGCTTAATTTTACGAGATGGAGAATGACACAAAAAAGAGAATAATAGTGAAAATAAATAGTATGAGAGTAAGAATGAAAGAGAGAGAGAGAGAGAGAGAGAGAAGTGGATCGATGCAATAATCACACCAAGTGGCATTAAATGCGGAAGTGATCGAGAGATAAGACGTTATTTCATCCCTTGTACATATTGTAAATACGATTTTAAGAGCGTATGTCCTAATACGCGCACGCGTCTTCTCTTGACGTGAATCGCGCCACAAAAGCGGCAGATTCGACTTTATGTACAGGATGTTATGTCTCACAATTTGGCCGCCCGATATATTTTCAGAATGGATGTTTCGAAACATTGTGAGAGAAAAACTTTCTATTGCGTGAAAACGGCGGTAATACATAGTTTTTCAAGTTGCTAACGATCAAAGATTATCAATCACAAGACCGACGGGCGTTCATATACGACAGAGCAAAGAGCGAAGTTCGTTCCGTGACATCCACAGTGACATTCGAACATGTACATGAATAACAAAAAAAACAAGGCTCGTTGAAAATGATACTAAGAAATATATAAGGCCATACGAGCCGTTCCCAGGATGTTGAGCGGAAACTGTACGTGTATCTATATATATATATA